>JAODUG010015548.1:0-23364 GCA_027564795.1 Aphredoderus sayanus | reverse complement strand
TACATGTCTGTGAAACATTTTTAGTTTGTCTTATGGTGTTGACTCTTTTAGTGTTCATACAAATATTTACACACATTAAGTTTACTGAACGTAAAAACAGTTGAAAGTCAGAGGACGTTTCTTTTTTTGGCTGATTTTATATGCATGTACAAAATTATCTATTAATAGAACACCTTCGATCTTCATAAATTACATATAATATGTTAAAATTTGAGTTCATTTTCCAGACTGCTCATTTGCACAGCTACGGTGACGTCACGTCAAACTGAATTTCGAAAATGCCCTCGTGACAGATGCAATGTGTGTGTGGTTATGTGTACACACGCATGCTCTGATATCTCGGAGTATGCCACAGGAAAGTCATGGCTCTGGGGATTAAAAATATTTTCCCCACCAACAACAGAAAACTTGAAAAATAACTTTTGAACAGATGATAAACTCTTAGCAGAAATTTTAGATGAATCGCATTGGTGCCGTGGGATATTGTTATCATTCAGTGCTACTGTAGGAGCAGAGAAAGTAATCGGCAGTTTAATAAAACGGTGGGTTTATTTTTTTTATGAAGTGGCTACTATCTGTAAAGGCCCTTTCAGACCCTTTTGGGCATTCCGCCGTCAGTCACACATTGCAGGGAGAGAGGTTGCATAGTTGGTTCCTTATGCCGAGTACACACTAGACACTTCAACTAATTTACAAAACCACACAGAGACCACACACATTTGCGATGTCGGACAGTATAATCGGTATAATCGGTAGAGCCGCTAACAAATCGGGGATTTGCTGACCAACATCGGTTAGGGGATAACGGGCACAGAATCGGACCAATTATTTTATAGTGTGCCAGGCATAAGCTACTAAAATAAACATTGAAGCAGTGGGATGTAGACGTGTTTTCAGTAAAAGTTATAACTACTTCCAGCATGTATACTATACAGTATATGCTGAATATGAGTGGTTTGAAACCCTCAATTGAGAAAAACAACAAAATGTTAAGTGCCCACCAACCATGGGATACTGGGATAGTAAAAGTAGCGTAGGTGTTAAGACCCTTTAAAACCAAAAGTGACAACAGCACCTCTGCTCTTTGAAACCCAATTTTTCCAGTGGCTTGTGTAGCCTTTATTTCAACAAGCATCTGTAAGTAAGCTTAATGTTATTTACAGCAAATATTTTATTCTCACCTCAATATGTGGATGTTGTGGTCAGTAAATGCAACCACGAGGCTTGCTTCCTTTGCCTTGTAATGTCAAAGGACAACTTCAGTGTGCGATTTGATACTCTCGAAAGTAACATACATGGTAACTTTATTCAAACACAAACAAACTCCAAACAGATGCTGTGCGACATACAAAAGCCCACAAACAAAACTTAATCTCCCCAGATCTAAATACCCAACCCACAGGTGCACACAATGAACAATCAAACATCGGTGTGGGTGTGCTGGGGCTGGGGAAGAGAGTGGGAGAGGGACCAGGAGCTTTGAGACACTGCAGATTTGTCTTGATGTTCAAATTAATATCATTCTAGTAAATGGTTTCAGTATAATGTGAACATTATATACTGTAACAATCATGAAGGTGGATTTTTTGCAGGATCTTTGCAGTAGACTGCATTAGCTTTCACTACTGTAGCTAGTCCTACACAGTAACTAACTAGCAACTTGTGTAATTGTAGCACTAAACTTTTTTATTCTTAAAATATAAAAACTGTAAAGATTAAGTGGTTCAGTTAGGGATAACAATACCCTATAACTATTCCCTACCATTGGAGTAAAGTGCTGTGTGGATTCCATGGATGGAGAGCGGACCTAACTTCGGGTGGGGCAAATCCATGGGCTTGGATTGAACTTTTAAACTGTATTTACTATATACATTTTGTTCATTTAAATTTTTTGTGCAGTGTGATACATCACCTTAAGTGTATAATTTGCTCATTATTCTGCCTATCAACACCTATTGCATCCTAACCGTCCTGGAAGGGTGGATTCCTCTCTGTGTTCTCTTCCCAAGGTTACTTCCCTTTTTTACCCATGAGGTTTTATTGGTAGTTTTTCCTTGCCCGGGGAGAGGAGCAGGTTTAGGGGGTGGTGTTGGTTTGTTTGTTACATTATGAAATGTTTGCTTTTAAAGCCCTTTGAGACTGTAATGTGATTAAGGGCTATATAAAGAAAATTGACTTATGTTGACATGTTACCTGTTATGTTATTTCTGTTATGAAATAACAGGTAACATAGGGTGGTGCAGATATTTGATATACTTTTACTTTACTAATACAATACCAATTGTAGAATTAAATAGATAACCATTGTTTAACTCTCTCTCAACATATCAATATGTTGCTATGCAAGAGAGTGCAGTCTACTGTTGTTTCCCCATATGTTAGCGTTGGGGTTCGAAACACAAATGTGCCCATCCCAACAAAAACGTCACTGATTAAAGCTGCTGCTAGGTCAGATTTGAGATATGCAACGAGAGCTATTAAAATCCACCAATTTATAGATGCAAGATTCACAGACCAGTTAGTGAAGATTCCCTCATTGGTCAGGGTTCTTTTGGACATGGTCAAAAATCAAAATAGACTTAGACTTTCAATCAGAAACCAAGGAGTGCAAGCAAACTTCTTAAAATGTGGTTGACGTTGATATGCGTTTAAACTGAAAACCTCCTAATCAGTCTTTGCAGTACTAAAAGGGGTAAAACAAGTAATTGTTGTAAATCCAAGTTATCTGACCCCGAACAATCCTGCCTTGAAATTGTTTACCTAGCAGTCTAAAGCAATTTTAAATGTTGTACATTAATATGGAACACAACTGGCATTGGCACACAAACAAAATGTTTTACGTTAAACATCATTTACAATCAATTATTCTAGTTACTAAAACTTTCTAGTTACAATTATTAGCTAACACTATTTTGCAGCCATTGCCTTTTAATTGTGTAAAATAAGCAACCTATCTTGTTATTTTACTACTTCTACAAATTCCAAACTAAACCAGTCAAAACACTGAAATAGAAAATACAGAATTATAATGCATCATTGGCCATATTATTCTTATGACCTTGGAGAGTTCAATGGATGTAGGCAGGAATACTTTGAAGGCTTCAGTTCAGATGTAGTCTTCTCCGCCATGAAAAATGCAGAGCTATCTTTCCTCACAAGTAAAGCGATAAAGCTCTGCAGCAACACAATAGAGTTATTATGACTTTATGCCACAAACAAATAACCAATGGAAAAGCGTATATTACAAACAGTTCCTATAGACCGTTTCAATAATGTAAACAATAACAACATGCGCATGTCCGGCCGTAAAGCATTTCCAATGCCGCCAAAAACGATGACAATCTCATACTTTTTAAGTCTCTCGAATAACAGACAAATTAGATATTAATTGATAACGTCTGTGCTTAATTTAAATAGGATCCCGTAAATAAAACAATTAGTCAAAACATATTTCCCATGGAAAAAACCTTTTACCTAAGCTTGTGTATACCAATCTGTTAGTTTCTAAGGCATTTCCGGTGGCGAAAACAAAACTGACAAGTTCATATTTTTAAAGTCTCCCAACTAACGACAAATTAGATGCAGAAGTTAAAAAATAATAATTTAAATTGACCAGATCCCTTAAACAAATGTATAACTTTTCCGAAGGTCACATATCCTGATCTGTCTTGTCGTTACGGTGTGTGTTTAACATTATTATATATAGTTCTATGGTGTTTACACTAGGGATACGTTGAAGGCTTACCGTAGCCTGGACGCCTACAATTATTTTCTTAGCGGTAAAGTTAAACATCTGTTTGCACAGGTTAAATGGATATTGTAACATTTACAGTGAGGTTTCTTTTGGGAAACAGAAAGCCTTGATTTGAGATAATACATTTATCCCTAATCTTAAGGAACATCCAACCACAGAACAACATGCCCCCAGTTTTATTGCTGATAATTTAGATATCAGTCAGTACAGCGTTAGTACTGTACAGTACCAGTACTCAACTCTATTTGCTTTTGTTTGAACCTAAAACCAGAAACATTCTAGGGCTAGATGATGTCATTTGCTGAACTCATTAATATTCATTGAAACGGTCTATTAAATTAGTATTAGTATAAAAGTATTTGGCCAGTGCTTACCGGCTCGCCCAGTGTTTCCATTGCTGTGGTTGGCAGGCTCGTAGGAAAACTGAGCTATATCCTCCTCCTGCTTTGCAGGTAGTATCTCAGGAGCTAGACCATGGGAGCCTGAGACCCTCAGGGACTCTGTAATAAGGTGTGCCAGCCATTTTGACCAGGTAGATTTGGCGGGAACTAACGGTGGTACCTTTTTCTGCGAGGGTGTTGCCTTTATTCCCTCTTTTGTCTTCTCCTCACCTGCCCCTTCTCCAAACACATCATCTAATAGGCTGGTTGGCTTTAGCTTCACAGCCTTGAGCTCTCTGTGTATTACAGAGTGTGTCGGTGCTGCCAGCGACGTGAGGAAGGCTGAGGTTTCTGAGTGGCGTCGTCGGGGCGGCTTGAGTTTAGGGGCATGGACGGCGTTGGGGACTGGCCTAGGAGCGACGTCGGGGATGGTGACAGACAGAGGGAGCTGCAGAGACAGCCTGGCAGTGCGAGCTCTGCTGGTGTCAGAGTGGAGCCTGGGACGCATCCTGCAGCCCAGAGGAGAGGGGCCAGTGATCACCGAGGTCTGGGTGAATTTAGGGGACACAGGTGGGGGGGATGCCGGCTGGCTTAGTGGCCTGGAGAACCCAATAGGTGGGCAGGAATGGCGCTTGGATACACAACGGACTGGGAGGGATTCCCCGCGCTCAGGTGGGGCTGGTTTCACCTTGTTCTTCTTTATGACAATGACGGCTGAAGCCCTGTCCCCACCTATGTCGGCTGACCATCGCCAGCAAGGGTTGCTATGCTTACTGGTGGGCGTGGCCAGGTTGGAGGCCGAGATTGTTGAGAAGGAACGACCTCTGAACTGCTTTCTTAGCTCCACCATCCCCTGGCTGTCTGCTCTGGAGCTTGTATTGTTAGCATCCAAGCAGCTAGCACTGGCAGGCTTACCATTCTTCATGGCGTGGATACAGTTGGTATTGCTCACATTAGTAGCACTTGCCATCTTGCTAGCAGGGATAGATTTGGAGATTTGGATCTTGTGTCAGTTGTGGTCTTTCCAGTATAATAATACAAGTCTGCACGGCATCAGAAAACTCTCTGGGGGGAGAAGCGAGAATAAGGCCAAGAAAAAAGAGGAACAGAAGCCGCCTATCCTTACTTCACTACTTGTTGGTACAATCTGTACATTGGTTGGCTATATGATGAAATATTATGAAATTATTTATTAAAATGGATTTGGAATGCCAAATTTCCACCTGAGCTCCCTGTCTATGTTATGAAATATAATTCTCTTGTGGAGCATGAGACCATAACAATGTTGTTGTATTAGGTTAAATTGTCCTAGGGTTAGGGTTAGTTTAGAGAAGAGGACCATGAGACTGCCAACAGGAGGGTTAAAGAGAGAATGTGCCTGTCTGATAGTTGTACGGCACCAGGCAGGCAGTTCCCCCTTAAGATTGTACAATGTTTCTATCTTGCTTCCTCAGTCCAGTAGCTAATTGGTATAGTTCCTCAGTTATTGCATACTGTAGCATTTGTAAAACATGTTGCTTCTCTTTAAACTGTACATTACATTTTTCTATGATGCATACATACTGTATACATATACTACATGGTTTTTGACACTGAAACATTCTACAGTATTTCTTTACGCATGCAAAATAAACACCTAAATGTGCATTTTTGTACAGTATGTTTCTCTAGATAATATGAATGATAAATATTACTGTACCTGTTCTCTGCTAGACACCAGATAATGGGGCACCTGTAGTGGTCACATCCAGCCTGGTTTTGATCAGTGTATTTTTCTCTCTCTCTCTCTCTTTTTCTCTCTACCCCTACCCACCCAGTGACCCACCCAGTTCCATCCAACCACAGCTTCCTCAAACAGAGGTTCTGAAACTATCATGTGCCCAGTTCTCACACTCCAACAAACATTAACACAACAATCTGCAGTGGTACCACCCTAGTGTTGAGATAAAGATCTGGTTGTGTAAAGCCATTTGTCCATTGCAAAATAAATTGGGTTGAATCTGCAACCTTTTTGACATTCCACCTTTGCGAAGCTTAGGGAAAAACTGTACAAAAAAAAAACATTTATTACATTTATCATGTAAGAGATTGTTTCTTTTGAAGATGGGGTAGTGCTGCTATTAATTTGTGTTGTTATTGGTGTGCAAGAACATACATTAGTGTTTTATAAATACTGTCAGCATGAAAATCCCACACAAACCCTTTCCTTCACCGAATGAAAATAAAACAAACTCTCCATTTCAGGCAATGTTTTTCTATACAGCATTTCAACATAGTTGCTACCTTTTCAGAATTCAGTAATAAATTATGTAAATAAGTTACTGTATGTAGGGCTTAATTCTCCAATAGCCATAGCTCTGCTTCACTGAGCCATGCACATGCATAGTGCACATGCACTATAGAACAGTTTCTACTTTTGACCCACAACATCAAAACCACTTATTTTCCAATATAAATGTAATTATAACACATGTACGTACTGTATAATATAGCACCTTGTAAGCTCTGTGGGGGGTCCCAATGTGTTGAGAACAACTGAATTTGAAGATACAC
Organism: Aphredoderus sayanus; assembly: GCA_027564795.1. Lineage (NCBI taxonomy): Eukaryota > Metazoa > Chordata > Actinopteri > Percopsiformes > Aphredoderidae > Aphredoderus > Aphredoderus sayanus. The sequence goes on along the minus strand of JAODUG010015548.1, from coordinate 16,677 downwards.
CTCAACAATAAAATTTGATTATCACATCTCAACAATATCTTTTTTTTAGATACAGACAAACAACGTTATATTGTATTTCAGTCCATTACAAGCCACGATACAAAGATAAATCATGGTGTACAGTGCAATACAATTCACACATTTGTGTTTGTACTGTATTGTGCATGAGTCTGTACATACATGATGCAAAATGTGGTAACAGGTTGGGTTACTTTTTAAATGTAATCCATTACAGTTGCTATTTACCAGACTAAAATTATAATCAGTAACAGTAACTCATTTTTGCATTACCTAAATTTAGTAACATAATCCATTACTTTGGATTACTTAAAAGTAAATTAAATCCAAAGCATTTATGTGCCATATAGTTTTTGCCAGATCAAAGTAGGATATTTTTCAGTTAATGAAAGGTCATTAAGAAAACAGCCAATTGTTTAATGATTTTTTTTATTCTGTAAAGTAATTTTTCTAAACTACCTGTAATCTTATTACATGTTAGCAGGTAATGTAATGCATTATACTTAACATATTTTTGTAATTGGTTACATTTCACCATAACAGTAGGAATCACCACAAAGAAGCAAATGTCCAGTTTAACAGGTTTATCTCTCGCACGCACGCACGCACGCACGCACGCACGCAACATACAGACAATGACCGATAAACGACTGGCAACTTACAAGGGCTTATATACACAAGTGGACAAAACAAGGAAGACAGGCCATTGGGTAACAACAACCAAGGGCAGGTGAAACACATGAGACTGATTGCTCAGATACATGTGGAACTAATAAGATTGGGAAACAACAGGCCTGAACCACAAGGAAATACTGACTGACAAAACTAACATGAGATAAACATACGGGGAGACAGTGGACCGTAAATTGTAATCTGTTTCATGTAACTGATTACTCCCCAACCCTGTATCCAGTATGCTCTAGGGGTTCTTGGTGGTAGTACATACAATTGTGAAAGTAAATACTGTAGTATCATACTAGTTGTTTAGTAGTATGTATTTTAAACTTCTATTTGGGCCTTTTAAATTGCAATATGTTTTCTACTGGAGCCACTAAAGGTGTAAATAGTTTATTCATTAATTTATACTATTATACAATATTACAGGTTTGAAGAAACAGCTAACATTCAAATGTCAATTTATATTATCAAATACTTTTTGTTGTTATTGACATCCGGTTGTACTCTGATAAATGGGTATTTCAGTGTTGCAGAAGCCTAAAATGTTACAGTAGAGAACCACTGGCATCCCGTGTCAGCAACCACAGATCCCTCTCTCTGTTTGGTGGCCTTCCCATAACCCTTCCCATAATCATCAAGTCAATCCACTGTACCGAAAACGGAAGATTCCATTTATACAGAGTAGAAACTTTATACTGCACCTTCACCTTCTTTACAGGCTGTGCTATTTCGCAACCTCCAGATTCTTATCTCATGACGACCACTGTCAGTTCTAAAACGCCTAGTTTTCTTTACATTGGTCAAAATTTGACACGCGTTTATGGATACTTTATTTTGGGCAAAGTCACTCATATGTGACTGGTGATTCTATACATGCAGTTTTTTGTTCCAATGGTCATTGAATGTGCAGTTATGGCTGTCTCCACATTCAAATAGAAATAGCAGACGCATTACAAAATGGTTAAGTTTGCCCTCCAGCTCGCTGTTTATGTAAAGTGTACTATATAGTGGTGTGTGTTGCTGTAAGTAGAGTGGTAGAGACACATAACTATTATTGTTCACGTACTGTATTTGAACGGCCCATACATTTAAATGATGTTTTAGGCTATATTGATTGCCTAATGCCTAAGTTTAACTATTTGGTGGCATTAAAGTCTAATTTCACAATATACAGAACAGTCGCAATTATTGATGTGTTGGTCATATAACTGACCTAAAAATGTTTTAGAACTTTACCAGATATTATATTGTTATATGCTATTTTGCTGGAGATCTCCATGTTTGTTAGGGTTGGCCTGCGTGTGTTTACATGTGTCCCCTCACTGTTGTTTAACCAAGCCAGGCTGTGCTGCTGATGTATAGAAAGGCAGAGAGGTTAAAAGACAGCAGTAGCAAATGTACGGAGAGAGGAAATCAGAAAAGTTGACTAAATCTTGTTTCTCTCTCTCTCCTTCTCCATGTTGCCTCTTCAACACACTTGTCTATCCCCTCCCCCTTCATCTTTGTCTCCCTGTGCTCCCTCTATGTATAACTTCTAGTCTCTCTCCCTCTCTCCCTTCCCGTCTCTTAACTTTCTCTCTCTTTTTCTATCTATTGCTTTCTCTCCCTCTCTCTTCCTCCCTTTCCCTCTCTCTTTCATTTCCATCGTGCTTGTCCCTGATTCCCCCCCACAAAACATCAACCCTCCCTCATCTCCAGGCGTGGCTGACAGAGATCCATGAGTACGCCCAGCAGGATGTTGTGGTCATGTTGCTGGGGAACAAGGTGAGAGGCCCCCCAAACACCTTCCCCAATCCATGGACAGATGGATTCACATAGGCGGGAAGGGAAGGACAGAGTAGAGATATTGGGGAGAATATGTCGAAAACTTTGGATGGATGCATTTTTCATACAGACTGTAGATGTGAGACTGATAGACATAAGGTTATGTAAATATGTTGTAGATGTGCAATGAGTGGAGGACTGGAATAGAGATGGAAAATAGGACAGTGTTGTAGAGATGACAGAAGGAAGGGAAATGAAAGCAAATGTCCAAGAGGGGCCGGAATGTCAACTTAGCTGAAAGACTTTTGAATTCAACTCACAAAATGTATTGTGTGTAACACCAGCTCTCTCCCACTCACTGCCTGCCTGTCTTGTATTCTTTCATGGGTCTATACACCCTGTCTGATAAACACACACACATAAGAATAAGAGGGCTGACTGGAGAGGAAATATGGCTATGGAAAAGCCTGTAAGTCAATGCGATGTGTCCAATCTGTTCTAGGCTGATTCCACACATAACAGAGCAGTGAAGAAAGAGGAAGGAGAGAAATTGGCCAAGGTAAGCTTGTAGCTAACTGACACATATGCACACACACAGAGAGTGTTTACTACTGTATACTCTCCCATTTGTTGTTGTGGCACAGTATCCCTGTTTGATAATTACATGCATACGTATATGCATACAGTACACAACCACACACTCATTTAGAGTCCACAATGGCAGCCAAGAGGACTCTAAAACACTCACTGTTTAGCTCGCTCTTGATTAGTGGGTGTAATTATGTATTCATGGAAGCACATGTTGTTATTGTTTGGAATAAATGAGGTGAGCTGGCTAACTCAATTTTCCAGCCCACTTCGCTCAGATGAGCTTTGAGAGGCTTGTAGTAGCATGGTAGAGTGTAGAGAGACAGATGCTATTGTTACTGTCTAGGTACACACACACACACACACACACACACACACACACACACACACACACACCTACAGTGCACACAGAATAACACATGCAGTTTACATGCTGAAGTCTATCTATTTGCCTGTGCAGGAGTTTGATGTTCCCTTCATGGAGACAAGTGCTAAATCTGGTTTGAATGTGGAGCTGGCCTTCACTGCTGTAGCCAGGTAAGTCACAAACAATTTATGCAAAAATTGCATTTTCATTTCTTATTAATTACATTTATATAGATACATTTTTGTTAATGTGAATATTTGCCTGTTCTAGGAACAGGAGTGTTAGTGCTGTTATGAATATGTTGTACATAATTACATAGATTGTAGAGTGTATATAAATATTCCACATTAAATGTATTACCTACAAAGCTTCTGAAAATGGCATAATCACAGCTACTCTATAATGTATTACATTGTATTACAGTATAATCACAACTAGAATGATTATACTTCATTGTATTACCATATAATCACAGCTAAACTGCATTGCATTTAATTGTATTGCAATATAGTGTCTGTCGTTTGTCCCTTTCCTAACCCTCCTGCTCCATAATTGTTTCTTCACTCTCACTCTGCCAACGTATCCTTCTTGTTCAACCATTCTCTCTCATTATCACACTCTCACATTCTCACTCTCTGACTCCTGCTCCCCCACTCTTTCTCCTTCAGAGAGTTAAAACACAGAACCATGAAGGAGTCTGATGAACCAAAGTTCCAGCTGCAGGAATATGTTGATAGAGAGATGAGAACTGCTGGCTGCTGCCGCACATAAATTGGCATTTGTGTGTGTGTGTGCGTGTGTTTGTTTGAGAGTGTTTCCATCTATGTTGTGTGTGTGTGTGTTTGTTTGAGAGTGTTTCCATCTATGTTGTAAGTGTGTGTGTGTTTCTGTGTGTGTGTCTGCAGGTGTGTGTGCGCAGTGTTTGTGTGCAGTGATCAACATCCCAGACGACTGTCCCAATACACATAACGTATGTTAAATAGACGTACACATACCTGTATGTATGCATACATACATACACGTATGGCCACACATATACACACAGACATATACAGATACTATATATAGACATACATACTGTACATACATAAACACAATATGAATGTTATTTGTGTTTGTAATTTATGACCAGCTCATGTGCAATATTCTGAGAATGTATTTGATGTAAATATTTTAATTCTCAATGTTATCAGTTATCTATAGCTCTGGAGTTTCCATCTTTTTTAAAGCCCAAAAGCCTATGTTGTTAAAGCCAAATGTAGAATCGTATAAAAATTTAAACACAAAAGTATCAAGAATCATTACATCTCCCCAATGTAATATTAAATAATATGTAGTATACAGTGTGTTACATTTATGCAGGGAATGTGGCAAATGTAAATGTTTATATTTATTTGTGTTGTACTATAAGTTATACTAATAACCATTTGATTATACCGTTACCCTGTTCTAAGTTTAGCATATGAGATAATATGATACTTTATTGCAATAAATGAATCCAGTAATATGAATTTTAATGCAGCGCAACAGTGAACACAATATGAGTCTCAAATGTGATTAGGCTACTGCCGTTGGTGTAAAATGTTGTCAATAGAGTAGCTGGAAGAGAAGTTATATTAATGCGTTTAACTGTTGTTTGCTACTTATACATAATATAAATGCTGATAAAATGTTTTAGTTAGAAAGTATTGTAATAGTGTTATTATTTGTAGTAGTTTATCTGAGTGTACATCTTTGAAAATTGATGGAAATAAGCAATTCACATATATATAATTACAATAAAGAAAAAGAATCCCTATAAACAGTATGACTTGGAGTTTGTGACTAGATAAATCTAGTTTCAGCTATAGCACCACCCTTTGGTCACTATTGGCAATACAATTACCTGGCAGAAGTAGCCTACAGTAGTCAGCGATACTCAAGCTACTATGCTTTTTGTCAAATTCAGCAAATAACTTCTCATTAGCTAGCTGTCTGTTCTGTGTGCTGAAAAAATAATATTGTTACTACAGAGCCCTGTCTCTGTAAATGGGAACAGAAGCAAAGGGGTGTACCTCACAACAATATCCCAAATTTGCCAGTATGGGAGCACCCTATTGCAAGGACTCGTAATCATAATATCTATTTGAGGGGGAGGGGGGGGGGGGGGCTGTGCTCAAAATGTCCCCTCCAATATATATTGTATAAGAAATATATATATAAAAAAAATAATATAAATAAATAAATATTATATATATATATATATATATTTTTTATTTATTTATTTAAATTAATTAATTTAAAAAATATGCTATGCTACAGGCAGAATTGAAAGCTATTCTAACTATTAACCTTCACTAGTACGATAACGTTGGCTATCACAGCTAAGTTACCTGGAATGTTAACAGTACTGTAGTTAGGAAACAACAATGGTGCTCGCAGGCTTATTCAACTAACTTTAATGTGTGTATTACGTTCTATTTGTCAGAAAGCCCATGTGTAGTCTGAGTAAAGTGCCAATCATTCATGTTGCACTGCAACATAGTTTGAGTTTACAGGAGTGCCCTGAGGAGGCTTAAGACATGGCTTAGAGATCATCAATAAGTCAAACATGGCTGAATAATGTGGCCATGTGTCACGTGCACCACTGGACACACTGGATCTTGAAGAAATATGCCAGCCTTTTATTGGGGTCAATGATTAACACAAACGGGCTTTAGGATCCTTTGCCAGGAGAGGAGATGACAGGATAGGAGAGCAGAGGAGATGAGAAGAGCTCACTGGAGAAGGAGGAAAATATAGGACCAGGGGAAAGGAAGAGAGATTGCTGAAGAGGTGAGGAGAATTTAGGACCAGAGTAGAGAAAGAGAGATTGCTGAAGAGGTGAGGAGAATTTAGGACCAGAGGAGAGGAAGAGAGGGCTGGAGAGGTGAGGAGAATTTAGGACCAGAGGAGAGGAAGAGAGGGCTGGAGAGGTGAGGAGAATTTAGGACCAGAGTAGAGGATAAGAGGGCTGGAGAGGTGAGGAGAATTTAGGACCAGAGGAGAGGAAGAGCAAATGATCCTGTTGCCCAAGTGTACATGTACATATGTAAATAAAAACAATTTGCTATGCCTTGAACACAATATCTGAATTAGTTTTTTTATAACGGTGCATAGATTTCAGTTTGTAATGTAATACAATACACTGAAACATTGTTGTAAAAAATAACTAAAAAGTGAGTTTTTTAATATAAACACCCCATCCCCCGACAGACTTGGCTCTCCATGGGTTATTAGGTGTGGTTAATGTGTCCCAGTATACTATAGCCTATGATTTGATAGCACATTTAAAGTTTATGTAATACAGTAATGTCAAAAAGTAAGTGTAGCCTATTTTCTGCCACTGATCTAATTTGTAAATTGAACAATAGATGGCAGCAGAGACCATAAGACAGTTTTTATTTTGTCCTCTAAAATATAAACTGGTGGTTGTCAAGTAGTTGCTAAGGAAGTGAGAGTATGTAGTGCAAGCAGAGGAGGGTTTTCCGGTTAAAGTTTCCTTTGTGATTCGGAAGTGGTGGTGCTCCCAATGCCAAAGTCGTCTACCTTCATAAACAACAAATCAGCAAAACAGCGACAGGTAAACAGTATATCAGTCTCAAAGGATAGAATAATTACACGAAAAAAGCAGACAGACTGTAACGACATCAACCCTTATGGCGGAATAAACCGCGTGACAGACAGGCACTGGTGGTATTCAACTAATGGTAATGTACGGTACCAATGATGTACCACTGGCTAGCGGTAGCTAGCCGTCTGGTACTATGTCTGCACTGCAGTCTAGAATGCGAATCACTTTTTTAAAAGCTAAATTATGTACTAAATGATAGTACTATGATTATCAGTTGGAATACTCAAATGATGTTACATCTAGGTACGTGTATATTAACAGTACTAATATTTAGTGAGGAAAGCAAGTTTGGCCAGCGTCGTGTCTGGCTTTTGGATGAGTTGCCACCCAGATTAGCTACTGTAACAATAGCTTAGCTGCTGTACGCTGTCTATTTTGGACAGTGACAGCTGTGTTGTAGGCTACTGCCCCGTGACATCTGTGGGGAGGCTTCATGCGATGTGGATTTCACTACTGTTACCCAAATTGTTTATTCATTGCCCTGGTTTTCGTTCTGTTTTATGTAAAAATACGACAGATCTGCTATTTGACGAATTGGTAACCTAGCTTGTACTGTAACATAATCATTCACATTAGTAAATGATCATAATACTGCGATAAGACACTGAAATATATACTCTTAAATCATGACGTCTTTTCCCCACCTCTTTTAAAAGGGCCATTCAGAAAGATGTCCTGCTGAAATGGGAAGACGCCCCTCAAAGATTTAGTTGCACAGGTAAACAAACATTTTACTGTACTTAATTATCACATTTGCTCCAATGGGCTGTAGTTTCACTGACTTATTCTACTATTCCACTGTTGTTGCTTCTTTGTTTTGCTCCACAATTAACCATTTTAGTGCAGGAAAGCATAAGAAACATTACATGTCTGAGTCAAAGAGCACCTTTCAGATCATTCTGCAGTTATTACTATCTGAAACTAGTTTAGGCATGTAAATACCAGGAAGGTATGCCTGTTGCATGTCGCAACACACCCACCTCTGTGCAAGGCATGGTACACGTTCAGTAGGCTAATGTTGCGGCAAACACACCTGAGGAAATGTCTGTCTGTTGTAGACTAAAATATAATAACCAAACATGCTTGGCTGTTTGCCTGGGTCTTATGCTTTTGTGTATGTACACATGAAATGACTGAACTGTGACACATGATGTGCCTTTTTATTGTAAGCTAATACACTTTTTGTGAAATTCACTAAATATCTCCTCACAGTCTTTAGCACTTACAAATTGCTTACTGTTCTCTGTGCGTGCTGAAAAAATGATCCAGTACCTATACACAGCTCTGGCTCCGTAAATAGAATTGCAAACAAAGTGGCGAACACCGCTCACAACAACAGTGTTCTGGCCTTCGCAATGCATTTTTAATATGTGGGGTGGGGCTCTGAGGACGCCCCATGTGGGATTGAAGGGGAGATGATTTTGTTTTGACGAATCACATTACAGTCTCAAAGGACTTTACAAGCCCACATTTCACAAAGAAACAAACGGCACCCCCTTAACCTGCTCCTCTTCCCGGGCAAGGAGAAACGTTCATTATGAACCCCATGGATTGGGGTTCATAAAAAATGGAATAAACCTTGGGAACGGACCACAGAGAGAGGAATCCACCCTTCCAGGACGGTTAGGATGCAATAGGTGTTGATATGCAACATGAATGAGCAATTATAAATTGAACGTAATGTATCACATTGTGCAGAAAATAAGAACTGTATAAATTAAACACAGTTTGAAAGTTGGTCAATTGTAAGTGGTCAGTCAAATGCAATATTGAGAGATACCACAGGAGGATCTATCCAGGTCTGAGGATGTGTCCAAGCAGCAACTATGTCCGCTCCACTTTTGGATAATACACTGAGTTATCCAAAAGTTGAGGTGATTCAATTACATTGCGATTTATTAAATAATCTTTTTTAAATAGGTTCTTTGTAGGCAGTCTTCCTATTTTCTGGCCCGCTGTTACAGTGATAACAGTATCGCTGTCTGCACCCTAGCAGCAAAAATACACATTTGCAGAGAGAGGGATCTGAAGCTCACAGCCCTGCAATGGCTAGCCAATCTCTACCTTGGTAAACAGCTATTAGTGATTTATTTGCTGTCCATGATGCTAGGAACATACAGGCCCATCCTGTAGATGAAGTCGTCTGGAGAAATGTGTTCAGACTGTTTAACAGTAGACAACGGGTGAAGAGCAAAGGTTGTTAAAGCACAAAAAAGTGGAATCTCACCCCCATTGCCAGTCTTAATCATTAGCCTGCAGCTCTGCATTCTTCTTACCTCTGTTGTACAATTGTGCAAATGTTTTAGGTGTGTGTTTGCGTTCCGTAATTGCAAAAGCAAGTAGCTCATTATTATGATACTAGCTGTCAGGCGGGTTGTAGCCTGCAGATGTTCTCCAGCTATACCTTACCCCACACATTTCTCTTGTCTTTTTCCTCTCCTTACCGCTCCTATTACTTGGGACATAGAGAATAGTCTCCTGAAGACGACCTTTGAAGGGGGACTGGATTTTGGGAGGAGACTGGTGCTCAAACATCAGTAGCTTGTGTATTATGCGACACACAAGGCGAAAGACATGGAAGCTCTATGCCCTTATTTTGACCTTTTAACATTTAACCCATATTGTTAAATATAATGATAATGGATAACAATCTCACTTGTCCCTCATGCTGCATTGTTTCATGTGTTGCTGAACTGTAGGTCTCACTGTCAAACTGGCAACGCTGGACAAGCAGAAGGGGGTGGAGTCAAGTCCCAGCGGCATTGCAGTCGCTGGGATGAAGGGCTCCGCCCCCAGCCCACAGAGCGAGGCAGTGACCACTGAGCTCCAGGAGCTGACTCTTCAGCCTGCTTCCAAGCTGCTGCCTCTACGGGAGAGGAAGAACGGTGAGTTCCTTGTTCTAAGCTCTAACCAAGCTTTGTCATGCTAACGTCCTGCTGTTCTTTCTGACACTTTAGTCAGAGAAATATGGCACCTCTCTGGGGAAACTCAGCAGTTGGTTTCAAAGCATCCACACATAATAAAACAGTTTCCAATATGGGTAACTTAGTGTTACCATATAGACACAAGGTACCTATTATTGGAAGGTCTTTAGCATTATGCTATACAACCTAAAGGTAGCCAAAATAAAAATATAATTTGCTTAATTTAGTCTCTCACTGGAGATGTTGGATCATTTATAAATGATATCCTGCAACCTTGTTTATCCCCGTTTCTCTTCACTTTCACTTTAATATCAGCCATTGGGCTTGTAGGGAAACTGCATTGTTTTGTGCTCAAGCTGAATGTTTTATCACTGCCCCATCTTTCACACAGATGGAATATTTCCAACCCGCAGTACAAAGGGATGTCAAACTTGTCTGTGCAGAACCTTTATTTTCCGAGAAGACAGCTTATCTCACCATGGGGGCATTTTAAAGATTTGCTTGGCTTGAGATTAGGTGTTAATGTGGAGAGCATGCTTATTTGTGTGCATGGGCGAGGTCAGCGAAGGTGAGGAACTCCCACTAAAGTTTCCTGCAAAAAATAGTAAAACTTTTTTTATTTTTGTTATTGTAGTTTATAAGAAAATAAGAATTGTGACAATTTACTAAGAGGAGCTTGTTTGCTATCTGAAGCCGGTATGCATGTTTCCTGCAGAAAAGCATGTCCACAGTCCTCATGATTGTGTTTCGCTGCAGTCCAACTGGTTTGTTGTGGCCATGTAGCAGCCTAACTTCAAGCTCCAGAAGTGGCACAAAACATCAACACTTACAAAACAGAAATGATGCAGACAGTGATAGCATCTGTTCCAATGAAACAAAGTAACACATTCCCATGGGCACATTAGGGCCTCTAATTTCATATGTAACATTAAGTCTAAGCTGTGAACCCACAAAGGTGTCTAGTTGCTTGTGACCAAGGGGTTGTAAACAATGTAAGACTTGGTTAATAGCACAACATGATGCCATGATAACACAATATAAACTACACCGCAAACAAAAACAATCTCCACTGATTTTTAGAGGCAGATACAAGACATTTGGCAGCATCTGCAGTAATTTGTGTTATGGGCCATGCACGAACACGCACCGTTTTTTTATGTGCAGTCAGTCATAGTGACCATTGTTCTCGGGTGGGTGTAGGCCATCCTGTTTTCTGGGACACATTGACTTCACCTGCTTGTCAGAAGTGGAGGTGAGAATGGACCGGTCAATGATTGACTACATACAGTGGAACACACAAAGAGTAAGAGGAACTTGTACAGCAGCAGTACCAACATTATGTTAAAGTTTAGAACTGTGGAGCTGTAGCTGGCTTAAACAATAATAATAATAATAATTAACCACAAGATATTGATTAACACGCACACATACACAGAGCCTGGGGGGCACCACTCCCAATTTAAACCACCACCATTCGTACTGTAGCTATGGCTGAATAGAGGCATGTTGCTGCAAGAGCACCAGGGAGCCCTGTGTCTAGACATACAGTATCTGTATTTCCCAGTGAAACAGAATGCATGGAAGGCCTATCAGTCCTACATATCTGCTCTCCATTACGTAACCTGTAGCTGCAGTTGTGCAAGATGTAAATTGTTTATTCGTATATTCCTGCACTGGACTGTGCCAGTGCTCCCACAGGAAAGTGATAGATTCAGATAGAATAACACTGCTACAAGGACAAGCTCAACTGAACGGGGATGTCCCTTTTAACCTCCACGTCCTGGTCAACAACACCCTAGCGAGGAACTTTCCACCACGTCTAAAGACGTCTGCGGTGTACCTGTGAGGTTAAGCATGGGAGGCTATCAGAAACTGTAGCAGGGTTCGATGAGGAGGACACTCTCTGAGCATAACTGCTTAGAGAGTGAATAGAAGACAAGTAAAGGGAAAACTGAGAGAATGTGTGGGTGTCTGGAAGGTTAGGCTGAGGACAGTGGTCTTCTCGTTGCTTTTTTCTGCACTTGCCCAGTGGGTTTTGTGCCCTAAAGCTTTGTGTATAAATAGCGAGTATGTATGAATGGGAAGGGGGCGTATAAATGGTATAGACGGACTAGTTGTTCTTCAAGGAACAACTAGGAACAACTGGTCCCACGCCCTCTGTCAGGGCGTGCACACACTTGTAGACGGTCACGGCAAGCACCTGGGTGCAGCCCCGAGTAAGGAAATGTGAAGCACAGTGGAGCTTGTGCTGCGCCGTTGGAGGTGAGAGGAGAGAAAGCTGGGCGCTTTCTGCTGCTTCACCCGGCTTCTCTTACAGCTCTACAGCCAGAGGCCTGTGAATGTGAATAACTATGCTTTCCAAACTTTTTCTGGAGTATGAATTCTTAAAGTTGTAGCCACTGTTCTACAGCATGGTACAGAGGGAGACGACAATTCACTCAGGTAAAGTTCAGTGTCCAATTCTATTGTGCTTCTACTGCAGAAGGGAGGGTATTTATTAAAGGTGAATTCTTCAGATGTGTTACTGGTGCAGAACTCATTGACAGGACACGTATGAGCATGTTTGTATGGTCTGCTGCTAAAGACAATGTAATTTGCCGTACAGTACTCTATTCCCTCTGTGGTCTGAAGGGTAAAACCTGTGGCTTTTAATTCATCTACCAGGGTTAGGGCAGTAATTATTATTCTGCGATGCACCACACTGAAGTTTCACAGGCACGCTGCTAATAACATAAGAAGAAGCAGATCCTACCTAGCAACATACTGTATGATCGAATTATATATTGAACATAAGAATCTAATCAAATACAGCAGGATTAAAATATGAATTTGACCAACATGGTTTTAGAAGATATAACTAGAAAGCAAGTAAGAAGAGTAATAATAAGATACATATTTATTGTCCCCCCAGGGTAATTCTTTTTGCAGCAAGCATGTACACGAGCACAAAACATCTCTAAACATAGATACTCTACATGAAGGACATAACAACACCGTTATTTGTTGTGATGGTGCAAAACACCCTGGCTGTAAAGGCAGCCCAGATGAGTCGCCGGCTGCTTTCATAATCTTGCTGTCATGACAGGTATGGAGCAGTCAGTCGTGATGGTGGATCACACAAGCCTTGTATGAGCCACTCCAAGCTCCATGTCTCGGGGCAGAACTGAGGAGTTGCACCCAGGTGTGAGGTGGACTCTCCTGGCTAGTTGGCTGGATGTGATCGTAGTAGAATAGGTCATGTTGATGGATAGCGCTCTTCTGGGTGACAGCCCCCTTTATTGAAAGCAGCTGTTGGTTCCAGCCAAAGTAGACCCAGTTCCCCCCTCTTAGGAATCATAGGCCCAGTGGCGCAGTGGGTAGAGCAGGTGACTGAGAAGTCGCTGGTTCGAACCCCGCTAACTCCTCACCAAGTGTGGAGGTGTCCTTGAGCAAGACACCTAACCCTTACTGCTCCCGGTGGTCAGGTGGGGCATGTCTGACACCACCATGGGTGTGTGACTGTGTGTGTGAATGTGAGGCAATCATGTACAGCTCTTTGAGTGGCCGGTAGGCTATATAAATGCTGTCCATTTACATTTACCAGGCTGAGCCTGCAGAGCAGGACAGGCTATGGCTGGAGCAACAGGAAAATGTTGCCCAGGCTTGCTGAAGCAGACTGGAGCAGTGGGTGGGGGCAGATAAGCATCACAGTGTGCTCAGGAATTATAGGAAAATGACCCAGTTGTTTCAGGACATATTGTTCTAGAATGACACACACTAGCTATGAAACTGGGGCTTTCGAAAGAAGACTATTTGACTGTGTTAACACTGTTAACACAGGCCTCGCCTGAGTCACTGTAGAGGCCCTGGGCTGTTATTTGCCTGCTGGCCACCCTGGCCTCTTGCCTAATGGATTCATTGCCTGCCTAAACATAGAGCCTGCATGCGGAGTGGGCCTCTTCTGCCTCTCGTTGCAGTAAACAAGCCGTCTTCCCACTGGCTTGGGAAGGTGGAGGGAGTGGGGCTGCTGAGAACCCCCCTGAATTGAGAACTTTATAGCAAGCAGGCCTTCAGAGGTTAAAGTGGACAAGATAACGGGTGGGGGTGGAGGGCGATCTGACTACACTGGGGATGGGGAGGTGGGAGAAATGTGGGGACTGAAACCAGCCTGAGGCAGACATTCCATTCACCCTGTTGGAGGGATACAGGACCTGATTCTGGCTGGACCTGATTACCTTCCTGACCCCCAGCTCAGCTTTGTCTGCACAAATATTGAGGTTGATGATGATGATGATGATAATAATAATAATAATAATAATAATAATAATAATAATAATAATAATAATAATAATATGATAAAGAGCTCGATAGAAAACTCTCCATCGGCATTCTGGAATCATCCCAGTCCATGGTGTTCATGGCTTAGTCTGGCTAGACTAGCATGGCTCCCTACTGTAACGTGTGTGTGGTTGCTGGTACTGTTATGTAATGTTCTAGCTGCCGGTTGTCCATGGCCTGATAGATGGAAACAAAGGGTAGAAGCAGACCAACTGAGTAGAGAGAAGCTGGAATGATAGACTCACTAAAAAGGTCAGTGGATGATGGAAGAAGAAACACATTCCATTTGTAAAGCCCCGGACACACTGCAAGCGAGTCACTCGTGGCCCATTGCTTTGTAGCTGAAAAAGGGTTGCTTGTTTACATTCCAGGCTTTTGTTGTCTAGGTATCCATAACGTATATTTCCCACCCGAAATGTTTAAGTCAATCTGTCAATCAATGATATCCTTAGCGCCCACAGGTAGTCTCCTCTCAGTCTGCCTGAAGTTGAGAGAAGTTTAAATCGGTACCTGCCAGCTTCGTGTCACAGACCGTTATTTTGCCTGTTGTCGTGTCAAGTGTCTTAACTCATTGACGTTCCATTGTCTCTCGTCGTTACATTGCTGCTAGTCTCTTTCAGTATGTTACCGTTAGTGTAGTGAAACACTGTTATCTATCTGCTTATCTGACCACTGCCCCCATTTTAGTGCAAAGGTTGCAACATTAAGACAGAAACCAGACATCAGAAGATAGGAAGTTTCTTGTGGGTGTGTGATCAGTCTTCCTTCTGTTATTTATGTTGCTACCCCATCTCTTGGCAGATGAAACTAGATGGTGAATATGTTTTTGATAACTCAGCTTCCAGTTACATCTAAACAAAAGGATGGCATTCTTGTGTAGGCAAACATCTGTGCAGTCTTGTAAACATGTTTAGGGGAGTGAGTGTAATGGTGACAAGCTGGTAGTGCTGTGCAATTACATTACGTAAATCTCACTCTCCGACACCTCATGGACACTCTGGCGGCGCACACCAGAGCCCAATGGGTTTTAGCGTGTCTTGTAGAGTGTTCGCTCTCTACACTGGGGAGCCAGGTTCGAGTCCCAGTCGCAATGGACCCGGTTACGTACAGTATGTACACAAAGAGCTTTGTAGCCCCCTCATTGATTAATAAGAACATCATTGCTGCAGTGTTTTTTTGCTATCTATATCCTAAGGCTAAAGAAAGTGCTTCATCAGCCAAGAGCATGTTGTGATTTGTAGATGTACTCTACAAGCCTATTCCTGTATCTTGCAGACCCAAATTCAGAAATATCTATCTGCATGCAAGTGCATGTTTATCTTAGTTATGCCTGCGGTTTAAAAAATAAATAATGAACACACTAAGACTGCACAATTAATTAATATTGCAAGCATTTTGGACACTGGAATATACTAATCACATTCTGCTTAAAAGCCTTAAGGTTACTTAAGGCTTTTGAGTGTCCACTGAATGCATCTTGTGTGTATCTGCAGTTTTGCATGCAATTTATTCATTTACGTTCTTTGGTCTAAATATCTTCATGGTGGTCATCCTCACCAGTGCACAAACTGAGGATATGGATCAATTGACTACTACTTCCTCCTAGTCATGTGTGTGAGAATAATAAAAAGTGTATCTGGTGACTCACTGGGCGGGCTGTGTGTTTGCTGTACTAAATGGTAACTGATGAATGTAGAGGTCATTGAAGGTCCTTCTGATATTTGCTTATGACATAATGACATGATGACATAAGCTATGCTATGCACAGAAAGAAAGGCATATGGGCCAGTTACAACCACTTGTCCTTCAGACCTCCAGCGTTAAACACATATCACCGGATGGATGGATGGATGGATATATGGATGGAAGGAACGCTTGTCCTTTTTGAAGTAGCGATTGTTCTAAACCTGACATCGTCCAAAGTTGACAAACGTTTAACTTAATGCTGCGTTAATAACAACACTGAATTAACAGCACTACTAGACGTGTTTACATTGACAAACAATTTAAGTGGTGCTAACAGAACATCCTGTGTGCATCCGGCCTTAGAAAGCACCTTTTACCAAGATAATCCATCCACCATCGGGTGTGGCATATCAAGTCGCTGATTAAACGGCATCATTATCACACAGGCGTGCCTTGAACTGGTCACAAAAGGGCCACTCTAAAATGTGCCATTTGAAACTCTAAAAATGGGAGTTCTAATGAAAGCCACCAGATTACATATCGGGGTGGGAGAGGAGGGTGAGAGATTCAGCACAGTGGGTTTGGTGGGGTTATAAGAGGCTTTTTGGTTGATCATCTAATGATTTGACAATGATATATTTAACAGCACTGCACACTGAGTTTGCAATGCTGTTTTTATATAT
>JAODUG010015539.1:6133-18100 GCA_027564795.1 Aphredoderus sayanus | reverse complement strand
GTCTGTGTGGGACAGACTGGTGGAGGTGGAGCACTATAGTCTGTGTGGGACAGACTGGTGGAGGTGGAGCACTATAGTCTGTGTGGGACAGACTGGTGGAGGTGCGGTTCACGGCACTCAAGGGGACTGGGGACAGATGTAAGCAATCAAGTAATCACCTGCCTCCTCAAGCGGAGCAGGAGGGGAAAGCGGGAGAACACTCTCTCTGCACGCTTCAATAAACGCAGCACGCACGGTCTGCTCACAGCGTACCTGTGCGAGTAGGAATCTCTTGCTACAAACAATACAAAGAAAGAAGACCCTACCATTGATACAAAAGGGAAAATGGCCTGCTGTCATATACTGTAGCAGCAGAGTGTGAAGTGACTTCGTCTCTCTTGGTACAGTAGATCACAGAATGTGAATGCAACACATTAACTTCAGTAGTCCGTTCACAGTGAAGGTCAGTGATTGGCAGTATAGCCCAGGCAGGTTATTGCATTACTGTATAGCTACAATACAGCATATTGTTTTGAGAATCAGTAAGTGAGACTACACATGGAAACAAGCCAACCTCAGCATCTCTCAAGGGTCAGAAATGCGCGGATTAGACTGTCATTGTTGAATGTGGATTAAAGGGATCCTACTGTTGCTTTAAGGCCAAGGATTACCAAGGCCCCTTCTACATGAAAGTACAAAGACAATGAGGGGTTTTGTTCTTTCAAACTGACAGCGGGCCACCATAACAATAGAGCACTCATTTCTAATATGGGTCATGAGTGATTGGACAAGCAGCAGCCCTGGCAGCTCATAGAGAAGTGCTAGATCCCTGACAATCCCCCACAATCAGACTGAATTCAGGAGATTATGACATTGCCAACTTCAATTAGCCTATTTCCGAGGTTAGTTGCAGTGCAATGGGTGAAAAGAGTGTGCTTTTCACAGCCAGGATTTACAAGGCGATTGTGTATCACACTGGGAGCAGATTGCGAAATTGTGTGATCTAATAATTGACCAACTACATACTGTAACAAAATATTTTAGTCTGCTAAAGTAAGACCTATATTCCTCAGTCTAATCACAATTGTTTGTAGTTTTCTATCCAATTCATATTTACTTTGTTATGTTATGACTGAGTGTCAGACTAAGGTAAACTCTTTTGAAACACATAAACTAAAAACTTCTCCCACACTCAAAGTGTATGTTTTGAAAATCAACTATGCGCAAGTTGGGTCATGTCTGGAAGTGTGCGCTCTTTAAACTAAAATATTTTATGTTTTTGGACTCACATGGCATGTACATTTATGAGAGTCAATCTTGCATAGTCATCTCTGAATATCTGAATATCTGAACGTACTACTGTAACCGCGGTAAACTTTGCATAATCTTTACATTTCAATATTTCACCTCTGGAGAAAATAAAATGCATACATTACAACTTAAATGGAAATTATTTAGAAGCTTTTTATCCACTTGGGAATGCTAAAATTGTACCAAATGTTTGCATAAAGCAGTTTACATTACATTAAACATTACATTGTTTTTATTTTGCTTAATCACAAATATCATTACAGTTGTACAGTATACTGTAGGCCTATTCATGAAAGAATCCTACTTACCACATCAAATCAGGGGCTACATGAAGGTACTATATATTCTTGGCATCTTGGTGCAGTTTAGAAGACCACAATATCTATAAACACTCACTCCCTCTCATTCCATCAGAGCTCCTCATATCACCCCAGCCTTCATCTTAATGACAGTGAACAACAGCTTGTTTGCGTACAGTATGTTAAACCCACAAGCAAAGACAATATCAGCTCTGACTGCCAGCACAAATAAAACTGGCAATGAAATGTCTCAAAATGGCTCCTAATTCTATATTAAAAAGCAGTTATTCTCTTATTTAGATTTAAAAATACAGTATGTAAAAAGACGAAATATTAAAGTATACAATAAAACAATATTTTTGACCCAAGTTAAAAGAAAATCAGTTTTCCCAAATATCTTCTACCTAAAAACATTTTTTTCTAGGAAATTCTGTTATATTCTCTGCTTCTGTGACACAAAGGCACAATAGAACACACTGGTACAAACAAAAAGGTATTATTTCTGGAGGAAGCGAATTATAAGGGAGGAATAAGACTGAAGGAAAGAACAGATGAGTGGGAGTTAAATGTAAAATTACAGGGACATCCAAGGATACTGAGGGAAAGCGAAAGAAGAAGAGAGCGAATACATGAAGCCACCATGACTCCTTGCCCTGTGAAAAACAAATGACATCAGAAAATGTGCCAATCACCTGACATGAGAAAGAGACTACTATAATTCTCTCTGAGCTGCAGACCCATATATCATATCCAAGAAATGGAATTGCCCTCCGAATTTAATGTACTGCGAGAATATACACATACATGAAGTTGTGATATAAGCTTTTAATGGAATGTACATAATTCCCTCCCCATGGTTTGACTTTGCACACGTAAACACATTAAAACACTATAAAATTAAGTGATTTCACAAGACCTATTGAAGGGAAATACCTATTAGAAGGGTAAATCTCAAAGCAATTATACTGACTGGCATATCTGGCCCATATGATCATAATTAGATGAGGCTCTGGTGATAGGGCCAAAGCATAAAGCACCACTAACAGTACTCAGGCCACTGCTATTGACTGCCATTTGAACTCCAATATCTGCCTCAGCAGAGTGCTTGATGCATTGTGAATCTGGACTGAACCTTAAATTAAATATTAGGGTGTCAGTCAGACATGCCAATGAAGTATTTGTTTTTTTCCTTATGGAAAATGTGTTTAGTATAATTCAATAAGAGGACAGTTATAGGTAGTTTTTATTTTTTACCTTAAAAAACTATACTGTTTGTAATATAGAGCAATGACAGAAAATCAATTTGAGCCAAGCAAGCTTCCAAAGGTCAAAAGCTGAGTCTGCTTTCCTTGATCAACCCTACTGAGCCAGAATAATGATTAGAAAGGCCTGTTTAAAAAGGTCATTATCATCTGCACATTAACATACTGTATACAGCATATACAGCATTACATCTTAATCTACTATATCAATGTTTACAAATATCCTTAAAATACATTCTGAACAATGGAAGATTTATGCACACACAATTCTGCAAATACCATTTGACATGAAAGTGAAATATTCCAGCTGAACAAAAGAAGAAAAAAAAATTCAACACAACTTATTCATTGACACATCAATATAGAAAGCAAGTGAGTAGGTTTGCACGCTGTCATCAAACAGAGGTATTGCCTAAAGACATTAAATGTGTCTGGGCCAGATAAGGTTATTCTAAGATTACAAGCTAGACAGATATGTCCAAGCCAATCTACTTATTTACACAGCTTCTGAATAAGGCCCCCAACATTGAGCAATGTGGTAATGGTAAGCCTCTTTAAGAATTATTTCATCAAATAGAAACAGAAAAGGGGTTCATATTTACACTTTGGTATGAGCAATTACACACCGTAAAACAGGGCCACATTTCCCAGACACTCCCCATGTCATATCCAGCAAACTACCCAGACCTATGAAGAGCAGTCCCAGACGCTTGCTCCATATTACCCCAGTAGGATACAAGAATCGCCTAATTGGACACATGCAAAAAAAAAAAAAAAAAAAAAAAAAAAAAAAAAAAAGAAAACATGTTAAATATTCCTCTTCATCTTGGAATGTGTTTTGGAACAGGCGCCTGTAGTTGTCTGTGATGCCAGTCTACAGACACTTTGAATCAAAATATACCCAATTCCCACCCCCCAGATTTCCCCAGGATGTCTCCTGTCTTCCTTAGTCCACCGCCAACCTTCCCCTATATAAAAACCACTTACAGGCAATAAAATGCAGTGCAATATGTGTGGCCGGGAGCATGTTGGGTTTTATAAGAGGCTCCACACAGTCAGACACTATAGTGAGGAACACCATCAACTGACGGGCCATCTCGGCAGCTAGCATATCAAGCTATACCGCTGCTAGGCTAATGAAAACAATCAAAACAGGCTGCGGGAGTTTTTGGCTGCTTTGAGGACAAAACGAAGGCCTGCGCCACCGTGGGACCAACTGCCCTGTAGCGCGGCAACGCGGGGGAAAACAGTCTGTGGGACTGGAGCTTGAGTTGGATGACAGCGGCGTCCAACTAGTCTCCACTAATGAGTGGTTAGCATGACGCTAGGGGCACGTCTCCGGCTAACCAAGCGTCTGACTAGTCTCCCCGCTGTGGGCCAGCTGCTGTGATGTGATAGCACAATAATGAATCAGTGGTGGCACAAAGCCTCGCGTTCATTTCCTGCTGTCAATGGGCCAAGACGGACAGGCTTTTGCGAATGGCTCGACAGCCCTCTCTCTGTGGGTCAGATGTGGTTTATGGGGCACAGCAACACGGGCCCTGAGAATCAACATTTGTTTTGCATCAACTTTTAGCGAGCGGATACAATATCACAGCAAAACTAAATGGCTACGACGTTTCTTGTCAAAGCAACTCGCCGCGCTGTCACTCAAACGCTGGCGGGAGCTACATGAAGCATCGACAGCTTGACTTCTCATTCTTGAACTGGCTCATCTTAGACAGTCATAAAGCCTGTAAATAAGCACGCGTCTGCAGTCTGCTTGGAGATCAAGGCGTTCTCTCTCCCCAGGGAGGGCAGATCTGATGATCGTAGCCCGTTTCCTGTCCCCTATCAGAGGCCCTCTCTCTCCAAACCCACTCACTTGCTGTCTCTTTGTCAGCTGCAGTATGTGTCACAGCCATGGTTCTATGGTCACAGGCCACTGCCCGCTGGTCTTGATGAAAGACCTTAACATGTATAGCCCACAGAGACCAGGCTTGCCAAAAGCAAACAGGGAAATGTGAGACTAATTACAACCAACTGCCATATTTATCCAACACACGGTCCTCAACACTCATACACAGTTTGGGAACTGTAGGGAAAACAATTCAAAGGAAACAACAAACACGGCAGTCAATTAAACAGCCTTTTATGCCTTCATCACTTCCTGAAAACAACCATTGAACAAGCTCTGATCAATTATTAAAACCCAGTAATATGTCAACAATACAGGAAGTGGTGTGATTTACAAATAAAGGCACCTATGCTCAAAGGAGGCAGGCATGCTGTGTAGTTGTTTGCTAAAGCGGCGGAATAAATTCTAGCGGGGAGACAAATTGGTCATTGTGCTGCTGTACAGCCCACATAAGGAAGCACACAATGCAGAAGCCAGTGTGTTGAAAATACAAATTGCCTAATGTATGTTTGTCTTTGCTTAAGGCACCTGATGTTGAACGAACGCACAAGTTCAAATTGGGGTAAAACATTGGTATGTGACAAGACGATACACCCAGTGCATCTGCTCAGCCCAACATATTCAGCCGCACTATTGGCGTACAGTACGTCGGGGTGGCTATGAGGACAGTGCTGTTAGCGCTTTCGTAATCCTGTCATTAACGCAACCATATTTAGCAGGACATTTGTATTTCACAGCCCTGTCAGGGCGCATTTTCTCTGTGTGTGTAGGGGGAGTGGCTGAAAGTGGAGGCTTTACAACAGCTCCAGAGCACAACACAATCAGTTCCCTTATCCTATCCCATATCCTGTGGCTGCTGCGTCTATCCACAACCGAAACCAACAGCCTCCTCTCTGTAACAGGCAGGCACTGTTTTCACATGCATTTGTTACAGCCTGTAAACATTTACTTCTGAGCAGTGTGAGCTTGCACAAACAGAAACTGCTTTCTTCGCACTGCTTTTGTCCATATGCGTGTATTAAAACAAAATTCATTCTTATAGTCAGAAACTGTAGAAGAAACTCTATTTTCAGTCACTTTTCTACAGTGTCTACAATACCCAAACACAGCAGAACAACTAGTGTAGCCTACCTAACCATTCATGTTTTTTATTCAAACATGCCATACAATACATTGCACCTACGGCCTCAACCTACTTACTTCAACAGTTTTTCTATTCATAAAACGTATCTATAGGGGTATTTTAGATTTCTTTCATGCTCCAATGCTGATGGCAAGATGGCAATCCCATAGCAAATAGGCCTATGGACATGAAGAAAATATTAATCATGTTGTGCCACATACAGAAAGGTTTTCATTTACCTTTAAATGCCTTTATTTGTTTTATGACATACTTTTGTGTCATAAAACGCTACAGTGTGCTGACAGTCAGGTAAGGTAAACCCAGGCAGCAGTGCTTCATTATTGGGATAAAGTAATTTTGAACAGAATCATATTTTTCATGGATTTTTAGAAAAGAGGAGTTCTTAGAATTAGAATAAGCATAGTGGTATAACAAATAAATAAACATGATTATAAATGAATTTATTACTATAGAAACCTTACATAAAGTTAAAAAAAGTCAATACATTGCTAATAGTTGCAGTAACTGTTTTCACATGACTGTGACATCATTGCTATGTTAACAATGACTTAATATGTTAACCACATGAGCAAGACACAAATTACATCCTTTAGAACAGTGAAAAGAAATTCAATGGGTTGAGGCATCTCCGATGTCCTTTCCAAGGTTTTTTAAGCTCGTGCCAAAGCCACTTTCTCAATCTACTTTAGTACGTTTTTTGTCTCAAAGACCCAATGTGATGTGGGCTGCCTTTAACCTTGGCCATTCACATTAACCAATGGTCCAGATTAGCATCCCACACATTAGCCCTTCCGTGCGCTCGCTGGAAGACATCAGAATGCTGGCCATGTCTGCACACCTTTGGCTGTGAGTTCAAAGCTGCATTTCATTGCATCCGTTTGGACACATCCATCAGAGCTCACACTATAAAGAGGCCCGTAGAGCCACATGTTTAAAGGTACGTTTATTGGAGTAAAAAAAAAACAACAACCTTAAGGGCCACATCTTTTAAGGCTTAACAGAAAAGAGCTATACAAGATGTCTACAAGTTCACACTTTGATCAGGGCCTTTGATCAGATAAACCCATATGAGTCTTTACACTGTGGCTTCGAAAAAGGAAATAGTTTGGTAATAAAGTGACAATATTTTTGATATTTCTGAAATGCTTTGAGCCTATTATTAATAATTATAAAAATAAAGGTACTTTTTTCAAATGTTCTGTTTGTTTTCATACAAATTTTGTTTTATACTTGTGTGGTTATTTGTGACTAGTGAACTAATTTAGAAAATTGCCTAACATGTAATTTAATGTTTCTGGATTATAACCAATCATTTTTGACCCACCATCCTGCTCCCAGATAGTAAATTGAGGTACATTATGGAATTTGAAATGAAAAAGCAACAAAATGCTCAGCTCAAAAAAAAAAAAATCTATCCAAAACAAAAGTTGGTAACTGGAGTAACGTAGGGCTTTTAAATATGTGTTTAGTGAAGTCTCTACATTACATATAAAACATTATTACGCAAATAGTATAATAAAAACTTACACACACAACACACAAAGTGTAGCAACCGTGAATGTATAGGAAATGGGCTACTTAAGTTAGGCATTCATTATTCATAAAGCATTGTACTGTATGCAAACCATTATTTTCCCACTTCTCTTTCGACCTTTCTCATTCAGACACATCATTCCTCTCCCATCTCTCCAATAGATAGGCTCAACTGGTAGAAAGAGTAATGAAGGCACATAGGAGCTAAGGAGCCTGTGAATTCTAAAACACTCTACTTTATTTAATTTATAGCTATTACAAGACTATGAGCCTACATCTAGGATCATTGTCTGCTGCCCACAGTGACCAATCAAGACCTTCAATTCTTTCTGAGGCACAACAGTGATATAATTTATATCTGACAGTTGAACTTGATGGAAAGAGGCAGAATCGACCCATAAAATAAGTCTTAAGAGAGACAGTAAACTTGATGGGACTCTAGAGGGGATCTGTAGTTTATGGCACTGCAGAAGTAAGGTCTGATGCGTCTTCTGCAATATGCTGCATCACCATCAGAGAGACACTACTACTGCTCAAAGCAATGCTGCTGCAGCAGGAGCCAATGTTAGCCTATAGTCTAAAACTGTAACATACATGATAAGGTTCATTATGTAGGAATATAAAATGGGTATATGAATGTTTTCACATCTTTAAAATGTGCATATGGGATTTAGCATGAGCTTAAACTACTTGACCATTCACACACAGCCTTCTATCTGGAGGTGTCTATGAGCACTTTGATGTGATATGCTTTAATTCGATATTACTTGAAAAACTCCAACATTGATTTTCCATTAACCTCATACAAATTCAAGGCACTTGTATGGCTGCCATCCCGACCTCCTATTGTCAAAATGATTTTACGTTATAACTTCTGTATTCTTTACTATGTAGGTTATCCATTGTTATCCATTGCAAATCTAATATTTGCATTTCTAGTCATTCATTGAGATGAAAAGGTGAATAAGCCGCGAGCCTGACATGTTTACTTTCACTTTCACTAAATCCAAGCCACGCAGAACAGCAAAGTTAATCTCTTTGGTGCTCCACCCTGCCTTTAGTCCCTGAGCAGGTCACAAATTGGGCTGACAAATTCCCTGGCCTAAATATCAACCATAGCTCAATGCAAAACCCCTTTACTGTATGTTCAAATCAGATCTGTGAACATATTGCTCCTGCCAACAGATGATGTTGAGTATATGTGTGCGTGATTATGATGTAATGAATGCAAAAGGGCATCGGAATCAAACTCAGCCTACAGCATTGCAAAGATATATAAACATGACACGGAACTTTAAAGCACCAGATGTCTTCGAACAAAATCTCTCGTTTGGTAACTCGTAATGCAAGCACAGGGTCACCAGGTCAAGGTCTCTAAGCATGTCTTTTGTGAGCTTTGCAATGTAGTCCATTGTGTGCTCATGTAAATCACAAAAACACAATGGCAAAACTATGTGGTGGCCAGAGGGGATATACGGCCATATTACGACTGGGGGTGACATCATTCAGTTCTTTCTAAGGCTATTTATTCTTACAGGAAATATCTAGGTAGCGGTTGCCTAACCGCAGCTTGTCGCTTTGGTTATCTCGAGCTATAGCACTCCTCAATGCAGCTTACAGTTCTGTAAATAATAGTATGACAGGCAACGGACACTGAAAGGTGTAAAGCCCAAAAGACTGTAATACAGTACAGTAACACATTTAGTAAATGATGTTTATTTTAGCCATACAGTATGTGAGAAGAGTAAAATGCACATCGTTGAGCTTTGACCAGCTGTTCCCAGCCTGCTGCGACCTCAGTCTTAAACAAAGCTGAACAACAGGTTTAAACAAGTTTAAAACCCTTTAACAACTCGTCACAAAACTCCAGCTTCCCTCTGTTTCGAACACCAGAGCTGGCGATGTGTTCCCAGTTAAATTCTACTGTACATTCTTTATGTTATTCATCCCTGGTAGATTGATAGATTGACGGATTATCTTTTAATTTCGAATCATGCACTAAAGATGCCCAACCGTCATGGGTTGCAGTGGTTACAGTGGTTTAACATTTCATATAATTTCATTACAAAATGTCTGCTTATTCTTAAACAAAATAATGAGGCAGATTATTATTAGCTGCACTTGTTTTTAATGAGTGTATCTTTCAATATTATTATTTTCATATTATATTCTGTATAATCTCCATACAGTAAATTGTTTGTTGTAAGTAGTAATGATTTATCTCCCATATATTTTGGCCTGTCCACACTTATGTTGGTTAGTTGTCAAACCTCATTTCGAGTCTTACAATAAAGAGTGACTCTAATCTAATTAGGACGGACTACGTCCTGTATGGTGTCTGTGTTCTCCTAAAATGGTGACAGGTCAAGCCCTCCCTGCCTCATTGCAGTGCTAGTCTCAGCCTCTTCCCTTCACCAGCACTACTGTACATGTGCTGAATGTCTGATAGACGCCTTAGACACCTGTAACCATGTCAGCACTATCAGGAAGCGGGGTAGTAGATTTTCATTGGCTGTTTTCAGCGTCACTCACAAGATTCCAGCACGACACTAGTGCAGTGCTTTATTTACTCATTTAAGTCTTTCCATTTTTTTAAGCAGCAGTCTTCGCCTACTTATTTGACAGATTCAGGCTACAAGACCTGCAAACATTCAGACTTGTGTCGTTTAGTGTCCCCAACGAATTCCCCAGTGTAAATTTAACGATCTTGTCGCAGTTAGTGTCCCAGACTACACAAGTACTGTAAAGGCTGGCTCTGCAAGACTACTGCAGTCCCATCTTCATATGGAGCTGGGACGTGTAAGGGGCAGTCCTGTGCCTACCACAGTTCTGCTCCATGCACAATGCACAGCAGCGCTGTATGGGCTTCAAGTGCCTTCTGCGCTGTCAAACGCTAATGCATTAAGCGTTGTCCATCTGATTATTTCTTTACATTAGAAACATCTTATCTGATTGACTTGAAAGTAGTATTCATATGTTCCCCAGATCATCATGTCTGGCACCACTGCATGATACGTAAAATTATCGTTAATAAATTGCATTACAAAATCATGTAGGCCTCATGCCAACATCCAGATTGCAAGATCGATTGCAATCTAGGCATTCTGCGGCATAAACCACCAGCACGAACAAGTTCGCAGTTGCAACATAACATCATGTGTTGTAGCAGGCTGCCTTTTGCGGGTCATTTTGACCCCAGGGCGACAGGAGGGTTAAAATACTTAAAGGCATAGTAAGTAATTCTGGAGAAAACTTGTTAATATTTAAACTTGAAAAAACAAAAACACCCGTCTCAATACCACAGGGTTCTCCCCCACACATGTGAAAACACATTGCAAAGGCTAGGTTACTGCTCTGTGTCTGCACCCCTTTGTTTATATTCCTATGTACGGAGCCAGAGCTGTGTAGAAACATCCGATTATTTTTTCAGCATGCATGCAGAACGAGCATCTAGCCGACTGCGAGGAGAAATGTGGGTAATTTGACAAGTGTTACATTCGCTTGCTATACCTTTAAAGACAGGAGCCCCCCATCACCTGCTCTGTATAGTACTGTATTAAATCTGACTTTGCTTACTGACTTGCTGTTTTCTAACACTTGGGGTGGAATTGGTTTCCAAACCATGCCAGCCCACCTATAAGCATCCTTGAGTAAAATAACCCAGTAGGTGGAAAGAGCAGCAGTCTAATCTGCCATTTGTTGTAATTTCCACATTTTGAAAGACGTGAGCAAGTACCTAGCTATTTTAGTCTATAGTTTGATCACCATCCATCCTATAAATCTCACACTGAATATCTCACACTGAAATACCTGGTCTCTGCAACATCGCCGCCTCTTATGTTTATGGTGATCTGCCTTTCATGAATTTGTCCGCTCAGTGCCTGTGGATGCCAGATACTGTATTTCACCGCTCTACGTTTTACTACTGGTTGTAAATGTCTTACATGTCTTTCACTGTGTCCTCTATGCCAGAGGGCACAATGGTGCCTTCTAAATCCTGTGTACATATTTGTCAAGGTCTAATAGTCATTATTTCCTGCATTCTCAGAATGTTTTACATATGACTTTTCACTGTGTGAGGGCGGAGGTGGAGGAACTCGCAGGCTGAATTTTAAACTGAAGTTGATCTTCACAAACTTTACACCGATTTTAAAGGATATGGAATTGTCAATGTCTCTGTCATCCTCTTGAATTGTTTATTTTGTTTTTATTGTATGTTACGGTGACCTTGATCATAATTTTCATCTCAAAATGGTTAAAGATAAACATATTTTTTATAAACCATCAAATTCAGAGAAAGCCAGCAGGAAAAACCAAGGGAAAATGTGATATGTCTGTTAGCCATTCTGTCTAGAATAGTATTTCATGGTACGGTATTTATACCATATATTGCTATACTTTGATATAATGTAGCCTGGAAGAGAGGGCAGAATGGCAGGCATACTGAATTGTATCCTTTCACATTTTGTTTTGTTGCTTTCTCTTTATTTGAGTGCTGCATAATGAAGGTTACAGCCAAGATGAAGCAAGTTCAAGCTGAAG
>JAODUG010015523.1:0-23383 GCA_027564795.1 Aphredoderus sayanus | reverse complement strand
ACACACACACACACACACACACACACACACACACACACACACACACACACACACACACACACACACGCAGACACACACACACACACACACACACACACACACACACACACACACACACACACACACACACACACACACACATATGCTTATAAAGGCATTTCATTTTTTTTTTTTTTTACTTGAACAGAAAAAACATAACCATGGTGATTATTCTTGTATCTTATGCATTACCTTATTGTGATGATCTGACCGAAGTTCATCTCCATATTGTTCACCTGGGCAATGAAGATGGCCGCCAGCGCTTCGTAAAGTGCTGTTCCATCCATGTTGATGGTTGCACCGACTGGCAACACAAAGCGCGTCACGCGCTTATCAATTTTGTTGTTCTCCTCCAGACACTTGAATGTGACGGGCAGCGTTGCAGAGCTGAGAGATTGGGACACAGTTAAAGAATTTAGCAAAGTTTGTTTTTTTGTGCTTATGTCGCACAGGTTTACCTGGAGGATGTTCCTAGGGCCGTTATCAAAGCTTGCAGAAGACCGGCGATAAAGATGAAGGGATTCTGTCGCGTTATGACAAAGTAGAGCATCGGAAGGATCAGGACTCCGTGAATCATCAAGCCTATGATGACTGTGATGGTGTACATGCCCAGTTGACCACCCATTTGTGTCAGATCGTCCATCTCAATGATCTTCCCAGCAATCAGGAAGAGGATGCCAATGGGAGCATACCTGAGAGGATGATGAATGTGGAATTAACATCAGGGAGTGCGTGAGACAACACGCTCAATGTAGAAGGCCAAAATCTTACCACATGATGAATGCCACTAGGCGCATAATGGCTTCATTGAGACCGTCAAAGAAGTCCCTTAGCAGCTGGCCCTGCTCCTTCATGCTACCAATGATGAGGCCAAAGCACATTGAGAAGACCACAAGCCCCAGAGCGTTGACACCATTGACCTGCCCTGCCAGAGGGATAACCTCCTCCCGAGTGATCTCTATGAAATCCTGGGTAGCGTTGGTGGAGTTGAAGAAGCTGTCGTTCATCGCCACCGCCACGGTCACAAGGACTGCCCGCGTACCATATTTGGTTTTGAACTACGGGATGAGGGTGTGAGGGGACATTTAACTTACAGACACACTAACCTGAACCTTAAGAAGGAAGAGCATATGGTTCTTATTGTGAATGACTGGGACTTTATTTTAGAAATCTTTGAAGTGTTAAACCTATAAAGGGTGGTCTTCAGTGTCTTTGTTTTAGATATCAGAAACATCCTGTTGCTGTTTCTTCTGTATAGTCTTCTAAAAGGCCAATGTTTACCCTTTGTGAAACTTCAGTGAGTAAGGGTGTACTCGGAAAGGAAGTAAGCTTTTAGCTTGATCAGACTGTAATCATTTCACAAACATATTGTTTGTATTGTTCTGTACGTCTGTTTGTAAACATCTGTAAATCAAATAATAAAGATTCTGAAGGTTTAATTGTCTTAAGCAAACTGTGTAAAGCTCACCTGTTGCATGCAGGCTTGGATCAAGTTAGGTGGAAACATATTTCTGAAATGAGACATTGCATAGTGATTGACAGTCACAGGCCAAATTCTGTTAAAGGTACAATCCACGATTGTGTAATAGCGCCCCCAGAGTTCCACATTTCTGCCCTACGTCACTGTTGACATTTGTGCATGCAGCTGGAGGTGGAGAGGTAGAGATGAGAGCCAAAGCAAAGCAAAAAATTTTTTGTAGCACTGATTTCAACCATAACATTAATTCCAGACACAAATAGAGGATATACCTATAAAGGTGCTCTATACAACATTAATATAGCAGCAAACAACTATTTTCTACGTAAAAATGTAGTGGAGTAATCCTAAGTAGAGAATGACATCACACACCCTCTGTTTGAGATGGTGGTGCTTAGTGTGCCATCTAGCGGCACACAAAATCATATGTAATTCCTTTTAAAGTTTGTGACTGCCATTGGTTTTCTACATGCAGGCTACCTGATAAGATCTAAGAAGGCATCTATTGGGCTGACTTGTTCTATCTTCTGCTGCTTTCCAAACTCAGCCTTAGATCCTTTTCCAGGGTGGATGATGAGGACTATGATGATACCGATGAAGACTGCTATAAAGGTGGTGGTCATGTAGTATATCACAGCTCTCATGCCCATCTTTCCTGATGCCTTACTATCCAAAGCAGCCATTCCTGGTGGACAGTAAAAAGTAAACAATAGCTATATTTTGGGGAAAGTGTACTATAGAATATGTCTGTGCTGGAAAGCTTGTTAATAATTAATTTGACAAAGTGAGACAGTATGTTATTTGTGATGTGAGATCTGTTCATTTTGGAGAATTACATCATGTGGAAACAAAATAATTCCCTGAATTATGTGCCAAGTTTTGAGAGAAATATATGTGTATCTTCTCACATTGTTCAGCAACATTAAGAAATACATATTTTTAAACCTTTTGATTATTTTTGGGCACTGGGCACTGCCTCTGAGTTTTGGGGAACACATACAAAATGTAAGTAACTAAAAAACATTTTCTACCTGTGATAAGACTGGAGACCAGTAATGGCAGAACAAGCATCTGGAGCATTCTCATCAACAGCTCCCCGGGGAAAGAAAAATATTTCACTTCTCTGTAGCTCATTTTATAAGGCCGTAGAGCAAATCCTAGGACAACTCCTGCAACAAGAATTTTCCATAAATTATAACAAGATGGGAATATTCCACAACAAATTATTAAAAGTGTGCTTTATACTTTAAATTCTAACCTTTACGCTCCTAGATTGTGTAATGGAGTGGGAGGTAGAGAAAAATGGTATGAGGCTAGAGCAGTAATGGGGGTAGAACAGACTAAGACACAAATCAAGGAGTGTCCCTTTAAACAAAACTGTAATAAAATTTTTACAGAATAACTGAAGCATCTAAAATTAACCATTTTCATCTCTGTCACGTTTTGATGTCAGACTAAGCTCCGCCCAGGTAGGGGAGTGACAGGTCAGTACTGGCACTCTCTAAGGATTTTATATTGGTTTAAATACCCATCAAAAAAGTAAAAGCTGCTGAGAGTACATTTTGATGGCAAACAAATGTTAGGTACCCTAAAGTAATTAAAATATAATAAAATAAATATATACATTTATTCTTATTGAATTCTACTGTAAAATTATTTTTATATTCAGTCTTTCCTGACACATGTATGTGTCACAGACACGTACACCACTGAGTACTGTATATGTCTGTGATTAGTGCATTGTACAGAATGACGCTAAACTGAGTGAATATCCATTGGGCCAAGAGAGCAGTACACACCTATGATTACTGCTCCTACAGTGAAGAGCACAAAGGCATTCTTCTTCAGGAAGGCCTGCACATCTTCTTTAGAGATATCCTCCACTTTTCTCTTGGCCCTCATGGCCCGTATGTGGACACCTTCTCTGAAGCGTTGCATTGTGTGGTGGTCACCCAAAGTATACCGTTAGGCTTACTGTACTTCAAAAAGAAAAATACAGTACAACTTATTGACATAAAAGCCTTGTGTGAGATTTGAGATTAAATAGATTTAAAGAGAGATTTAAAAGGATGGAAGACATTTAAAATGTATTGCTTGGTACTAATTATGGCATACTTTACCTTTATCATGTATAGTACTACAATACTAAATGTAATGTGCCCAAAGTCATCATCATGGAGTGACAAATCAATACCTTTAATGTACTCAAGTAAAATATAGTAAAGCAATAAAATAAAACAAAAAGCAAATGTTTAATTATATACACACATTGCAGCATTATGTTCTATCAGTGTACCGACACATTTACAAAATAAGATGAATGTCACTTACCTATTGCTAGTATTGTTTCCTTTAAAAATCACTACAGTGATTCTATTTGAATGAAATGTGACGCAAATGGTCCAGTGATCCGAAAAGGCAACACTGTAGTATTGTACCTGTTATTTTACAGCAAGAGGACAAATTACTCTGCATAGGCTAGAAATACCGTCCTACAGGTACTGATATGAGAAAGGAGTGAGCTGAGATACTCAGGAGAGACACAGAGGGAGACGGGCAGGGGCGGTCCTTTAACAATAATGTTGTCATCCTTGTGACATATTTCAGAATTAGAGCATACTAAATCATGGGTAGTTCTCATGTACATTTTTGGATCATACCACCAAGTCGGTATTTATATTTACAAAATATGTATACTTAATACCCCTATTTAATTTCATATACTCTTTTACTGCTAAACTATTTCCTCTACCCATCCATCTTCTCTTCTTCCCGTTACCTGCATTTTTATGATTTTATGCATTTTCAGAAATGGGAATTAAAAATAAACCTTGAATCTTTCTGCATTTATAGGTGTAGTAGATCATTCTCTCTGGCATAACAACAACCAACTATGTATACCTACCAACTAAGATACACATCACCACACTTGGGATGTGTTATAGTTCAGAGTAATTCCACAGAGTAAATTACAGACAAGAAAGTCTATTATAGTAAGTCGAAAAAAAGTGGAACTTGCTAAAACGCTAATGACCTCACTATATGGAAAAAAATTCCCTTGAGAAGTTGAACATAATTAGACTAGAATATCCTTAAATCAAATCAGGTCACATAGTCTCTTACAAACAGAATCAAAAGACAACAGATCAATTTACAGAACATATATATATATATTAAAATAAATTATAAATCTGCTTAATATTAGCCTATTACCAAAAAGTAAAGTTTAAAAGCAAGCTGCTAAATCCCATAGTTTATATAAAAATAAACAACACCAACTAACCATATCATGTATTTTAGATTAGAAAAAATAGGGCAATGTTTTTTTGTAACTTTGGGAAGGGGTATTAATTGGAAGAATCCCCCTTTTCAATGTGAAATGATGTGCTGGTGTAGACATAGTCTATTTGGGGAGTCCTTAGGACAGTTTTATGCTTAGATTTGATGTATATTTACTTTAGGTGGGTTTGCCCACAATATCGGGATTGGTATGCAGCCTACTAAGTTCTTTCGAACTGGAGTTGATATTATTTCCACGTCTACTGATGTATGCTGATGAACGGTCCGAACCTGGAAAACACGAGGACCTATCTACAGTTTTGGTTTTGCGCCTCCGACTGGGTGATGTGCTGCCACGCCCCTAAACGTCGTACGTAACCAATCCGGCGAGGGGTTACGTGGTGTACGTGCCACAAAGGTATCACTGTGCACATCCATGCAACCGGTGTACTTGCGCCAGTGCTTGACATTACCGTTTGTGCTTTGTTTATAAAAGTCAGTAGTTTATGAAGTGTGACTAAATTACTTCTTAAAACATTAAGGAACAAACCCGATGGAAATATAGTAATCGGTAGAGGATCAGCTCGTGATATGTGAGCAAGCTGCTAACCTGGCTAACTTTAGCTGAGTTAGCTAAACTGGAAATATAACATTTGCATGATACAATTGTTTATCAAGGAATATAGCTTATATTACTGGAATTTCGTTTGTCTTATGAGATGGTCCGCATTCAAACTAATGCTATTTAAGGGTATAGATATGCTGGCTAATAAACGAACCTGTTAGGCGCGTGACCTTCCTTGACACCTGTGCGTGTCATTAGTCTCGCAGCATCCCCTGCTGTAGCCTACCGACACACTTTTATCTACTGTACACTACATCTAGGCAAAAGGCTAACATAACATGCGCCAACGACTTGTACTAGGTAGCACATTCTTTGCCATAGCAGTTTGAAATTTATATTTTATTTACAAGAATGAGTCGTCGGTCCATGGTTAACGTTTTCTACCTTGGAAATCGAGCTGTCACACATCTGTATGAAAGCTCAGTTCACCAGCGCCTCCCACTTCAAACTACATTGCGGAATATCTCGACGCAGGCAGATACAGGATTCAGACCGTCAAAAGTAGCTGTTGTAACCAAGACTACAAGATATGAGTTTGAGCAGCAACGATTCCGCTATGCGGGACTCTCTGAAGATGACTTAAAGCACCTGGTAAGAAGTATATTCCAAACTACATAGGAATTATGTTTAAATATCTTAGATAATGAAAAGAAAACACATGCCCCTTGTCACTTTAAAAGTATGACCTTTTTTACAGCTTGCCATGAAAGGCTCAAGCTACAGTGGTCTTCTGGAAAGGCACAGCATCCACACACGCAATGTAGAACACATTGTGAAAAGTCTGCAGTAAGGAACCATAACAAGCGATAACACAAGATCTTTACATATGGTTGAAGTTAAAACTTTTCCCCATTGTGTTTTTTTGGATACTAGAAAAGAAGGTATTGAGGTGCGAGTCTTTCGAAGAGGAGAATATGATGAAGACGTAGTGCGATGGGCTGATACTATTATTTCTGCTGGTGGTATGGATTCACAGTTTAAATGTTTGGCAGTTTTGTAGTATTTCAAACCCCTGTGCAAATGGTTGTTATGTCTGTTATAAAAAAAAAATACACTGTTTATTACAGCTACATTGAAATAATATAAACCCAAACAACAAGAAATTACTTCTCTAAGCCCAAACATCCAAGAAAGTTCCTTGGAAACATTTGGTGAAAAGAAATCCTCAATGAAAGATTAAAAGACAAGGGTCATACTTCTCTAATCTATTTCCATTTGCAGCTGGGATTTGTAGAGTTTTATAGCTACACACCTCAGCTATCAGAACATCAACATCAGAACATAACAAACCATCTTTTTAAAATATACTTGTTGTTTTAGGTGATGGGACAATGCTACTGGTTGCCAGTAAAGTTTTCAGCAAGGACAAGCCAGTTGTTGGAGTTAACACAGATCCTGAAAGGTAAAACCTTGAATTACTCACTGACAAATACTGCTATTCCCTTTTACTACAGCACTAGAATTAATATGAAGTTGTGCACAGTACTGCATTAACAGTTTTATATTAATCAGTGCCTCTATTAATTTATTATTTTGTCTTGATTAAAGGTCAGAGGGACACCTTTGCCTGCCTGTCCGCTACACACATGCCTTTCCAGAGGCACTGAAGAAACTGTTCCTTGGGAAGTTTAGGTGTGAATCTTTCATCTAACAAAGATCATGATTATGCTCAATAGAGGCCACCTTTCTAGAGACTTTTCAAGAGTCGGAAAAACTATTTAGTTTACAATATATAGATTATCTAGTTAATAACCTTCAAATAAGTATTAGCCTCTAATTAGTATTTTTGTTCTATTATCAGCCTTTGGTCAGGATTCTAGTGCCCAGGATTCTAGACTAAATATAATTATAGGAGGCACTTTTCTCACCTTTCACTATTCTGCCCACCACGAATATGAACACAAATTTGGATGCACGGAAAGTGCTTAATTAATTTTGAATTCACTTGATTGCTTACAAATACTGTAGATAAGCCCCACCTGTGTGCAACATGTGTGCACATTTTATTAGAGACAATTAGATACATTAATACAATTAGATTGACAATTATATTTAAAAAAAAAGTTTGTATATACTGACCCCCACTTTGACCAGCCTTATGCTACCCTTTCAATATTTCCATGCTCATTTTTGCTCACCCCTTAATTTCTCTACTATCATTATCTTCTTATAGATGGGTGTGGCGCCAGCGGCTCCGGCTGCACTTGGAGGGGACAGGAATAAACCCCACCCCAGTGGATTTGCATGAACAACAGCTCAGCCTGGAACAGCACAGCCAGGCCCACCGCATGACCATGGATAGCGAGCGAAGTACGCCCTGTTGTGTACCTGTCTCAGTGTCCCAGTGCTGTTATGTTGCTGTGCAACATCTACTGTATGTTTTTTATATATATAGATATATTTTTTTAAGCTGTTGATTTCATGTTCTTGTATAAATGTGTGTGTTTCTCAGAGACCGGCACGTTGAACAATCGCTTCTCTAAGCCTAAACTTATGCCTGTCAGGAGCCTGAATGAAATTTTCATCGGAGAGTCTCTGTCTTCCAGGTATACCAGTCATCAACCTGTGTCAGTGCCTGGCTTCTTTAAACATAAATGTTTGCTTGCCTGTCTGTCTATGCATGTTTTAGCCATCATCTAACCTCAAACCCTTTCACCTCTAGACTCATCAGTGAATCTCTGTCCATCACAGGGTGAAGTGTAATTCCTTCAAATACCATCTCACCCTTTCGCTTCATAGGGCTTCTTACTATGAGATGTCAGTGGACGACGGCCCATGGGAGAAGCAGAAGAGTTCAGGCCTTAGCATCTGTACAGGAACAGGATCCAAAGCCTGGTAATGTACATGGAATGTCTCAAGCATTTCACAAAACGTCCTGTTGTCCATGTTTTGTTAAACCATTAACGCCCTTACCTTTACATTTAGTCTTCACTAGGATGTTATAGGTGCCGTCTCCATTCACTTGCACTGCTTACTCAAAAGCAATCATCGTAATATTTCTACAAAACTGATCTTGGGCTCTACAAGTATAGTATATTCTCAAGTTATTTTGTTTGTTGTTGAATAGCATTTTAATGTATATTTCATATTTATCCTAAACCTAATTAGACCCATAACATAACAATTTAAATCCGCACACTGGAGTAACTCGAGAATACGGTACACACTATCAGTAGACGGCAATTAGCTTTGTAGCCCTGTCAGAATTTATTTTTATTGTGTTTTTGAGTAAACAATGGGTGAAACTTCTGCATATAATTGATTATTAATTTCCAAACATCAGCAGGAGGACTAAATATAAGATGAGGTCATAGGTTTAACAAAAGTTAAATCCCACTCTGTCATACAATTGGCATGGATCTGTAACATGTCAAGATCATTTTCTCATTGCCCACAGGTCATATAATATCAACAAACTTGTTGATGAAGCTGTGGAAGATGTGTTAAAAATAGGTATGTATAATTAATGGCTCCCTCATGAAAATGTGATATAGCATGTTTTTAAAACAAAAGTAGGCTCTAAGTCTTCAAAATGCTGTTTGATAATGACAATAAAACTTCTCTTTGCCAGGAAAATCACAAACTGGCCTTGACATCCCACTTAATCCAGAATTTGTTCAAAAGGGTGAGTTCTTAAGGGATTTGTAGAGGTGTTTTTGAACAGAATCACAGATAGGCGGTAGTTCTCAATGTCTGTTTTTATTTTTATCTGTATTTGTTATATTGCATACTTTTTTTCCTATATTAAAGTCTTGTCGACATGCCTTTAGATTCTGATTGATATGTTGCAGATATTCTGTCTTTCTTAAAACATAAGGGCTGGTTTAAATACCAGGCCAGCAAACTCTAGTGGGATCCAACAAATTGACACATTATTTGGTACCATTAACTTGTTTGGATGATGATAATGATAATATAAAAAATAAATACAATTAGTGTCAATTGTAAGACAATATTCTATTTTCTTCCTGACAGCAAACATGGCATTTTTTACACAATTTAGCCCTGATGCTGACTTGTTAATGTGTAGCTAATTTGGTGATGACACATTATATCTGCATTATATCGGCACATCAGGGAGAATGATATGGTAATATGGAAAAATGTGTTTTACATTTTTATTTATTTCTTTATCCCTCCTGTTGTCCTGTCAAACTGACCCAACGCACTAGCTCTTTGTGGCAGATAGAGGGTGCTAAACCTAATTATACAGCTTACACAGACATATGATGTGCACAGCTGGCACAACAAGGTGTGTGTTTGAAACTCGAGGACAACAGGAGAGTTAAAAGGCACAAAAAACAAACAAATACATAAATACACACAGCAAACACTAAAGAGAACTACACAATCAGGTAACCCCATCTGCTGGCATAACATGGTAGTACGTTTGAAACCTGCGGACACAAAAGGGTTAACCCTCCAGCTGTCCTCTGGGTCAAACTGACACATTACCTTTTTTCGCCAGCACACGGTGTCAACCGCCGCACAAACATGACGTGCCGTGGTTGGCGCAATCTGCTGGCGCACTGAAGTGCATTTGAAACCCGAGGACAGCGGGAAGGTTAAATGTGTTAATATATTCATTATCTTGGCCATTGGTTCAAAGAGGAAGAGAACCACTGATGTAATTGTGTGTCTGTATACATTTCTCTTTTCAGTTACTGATCAATACAATGAGTCTCTGGTGTTCAGTCCTGAAGACCAGCGGTTGTTCTTCAGCATCAGGGAGCCTATTATCAACAGAGTGTTCTCCAGCAGTCGCCAAAGAGGTTTTGCGAAAAAGTGAGTTCATAGCAGAAGCAGCATTTTACAATGTCAGTTGGTGCCAATGTTAATGCTTGCTTTAACCCTGAAGGGTGTGCGTGCGCTCGAGGTGTTGGGATGCCTGCATGGTGGTCGACGGTGGGACGTCCTTCGAATTTAATGACGGCGCCATAGCAACAATCTGCATGAGTGAGGATGATCAGCTGCGGACAGTGCTGCTCGAAAACTAATGTTTTTATTTGGGGTGAAAAGGGAAGCATTAATGCATTTAGGATACGACTTGTTTTCCTTGTTTAACTTTTGAACGTACACATGATAAAGTATCATTGTTGATATGGTTTTAGTTGCATCAAAATCCAGTAATATCTCCCCAGTGTTATGCATTTGACTTTTGTATAATTTAAGAATTCATTATCATTGAAATAGATTTTTCACTTGCAAACAGTGTAAGTAGTAAAAAAAAAAGTTATGGTGGGAGGGAACAGCCCATTTGAAATACGAAAAATGTGTCCTTTTGGTCAGAATAGTGACTTTGACCTGCTGCCAATCAAGTATTATGCTCATGCACATTTAAAGGCTAAAGTGTTTTAAAAGTTAGTGCCATGTTATGAAATAATGCAGGTGGTATACTTAAGTGGCCTGTCCATTTTAAGTGACTTTATAGAAAATTAATGTTAGAAAAAAGTGGGAGTGGTAAACATAAAACTTCATTGCTAGATTTGCTGAAGCCCTATTAAAATGGTGAACTTGTACATTTTTGCTGAACAAAATATAGCTGACCTTATTAGTGCCTTGAGTCATTACATCTATTTACTAAAAATTGGTTTTAGTACACCAAGAATTTAGAGGATAACATAAGATGTTAAGGTATTGCTAATCAATATAACAAGTAAAAACCATTTTTTATTAAAAGCAATGACACCAACTTCTGTTTAAATTAAAATAATCCACATAAAAAAAAAAACACTATGAAAAAGGTGCTAAAACATCTAGCTGAACATTTCTTGCAGTATGCCACTTAAACAATTTGTCCCATGACAATGAAATAATGCAAAATAAACTCTAGCAAGTTAACTTTGATGGCCTAGCTGACAATGCACACCATTTTATTGTACCTTAATCCAAGAATATAGTTCAACATTAATACTACTGGAGATGATGTAAAACCATACACATGTTGATTGTGCTAAAATACCTTTCACTAAATCAGGTGACAATTATTCATACAAGTAAAAAAAGAAAGAAAAAACGATTTCTTTAATTCTTTACAAGGTTATTTCAGTTATGAACACAAACTTTCCCCAATAGTGAATAATTAAAAACAATGCCAAGAACTGGCAAAAAACATGCTTATGATCTGGTATTCTGGCAGTAAGAAAGATTGTTGATGCTGTGAATGATTATGTCAATGCACAAAAGATTAAAATATATTTTCAGTGTTAAAATACGGAAAACTATTGTCCAGCAGCAGATATTTGGACACAATTTTAGAGGACAAACCTATGACTTAAATCTCAACCGGCACCTTCTGTCCCACATTGTGCAGTCGTCCCGTAAACGATCACATGAGGCTGGTGTTGGGCGAGCTACAGTAGAAAACGGTCTAGTGTTGATGCTGATGTGAGGCATTTCCTTTTTAAGTGAGCGGACATGGGCCTCATTTACAAGCCCAAACACATCCAACAGTTTCAACATAGGGAATTTCTCCCTGAAGTCACTGAACAAGAAAAAATAAAAAACTTGTTAGAAAGAAATACAGAAAACAAATGAAAGTGTGTATATTTATTAGATCAAATAAAAAAAACGTACGTTATGGCAGCTGGATGAATCTGGTAGCAGCGACTTAAGGACAAATGCAGAAGATTTCTCAGTTGTGAAAGGATAGGAAAACTATCAGCCATCAGGAGAACACTGTCACTGCAACATATTAATGAAAACCTTATTAAAACAGTGTTATCTTTTTAACCCTCGTAATGTACTCTGGGTCAAAATGACCCAAATCACTAGCTCTTTGTGGCAGATAGAAGGCGTTAAACCAAATTCTACAGCTTACGCACACATATGATGTGCACTGCTGGCACACCAAGGTGTGTGTTTGAAACACAAGGACAACAAGAAGGGTAAAAGGCACAAAAAAACAACACAAATACATAAAGAAATAATTAATAAATAAATAAATAAATACACTCAGCAATGCCAATTGAAAAACACACAAATCATACACAATCAGATGGCGCCACCGTGTGGCTAAGAACTATATTTCTGAGTACATTACGAGGGTTAAACTGTTTGCTGTAACAATAGTATACAGGCCAGACATAATGGGGCAATTAAATACTTGTTAACTTTACAAGATAATTTTGGATGGGCAAGGCAATCCTCCAGGCAAAAGCTTACGTTTTTAACTAACTAACAAACAAACAAACAAACAAACATTTATTTTATCCTTAAATACATCATGACCCATACCTTAAATCCAGTGTCAAAATATTAGGGCATCTTTCCACAAGAAGCTTTATATCTGAAAATAGATGTGGGTGTACAGCTAATGTATGAATGATAAACCAGGCACTGCAATTCTATTTCCTAATACACATTTTATCTGCAACTTGTTGAAGGCTGTACAAGCCACTAACCATTATGAGTAGCAGACAAATATGGCAATGAGCTTACATGAGTTTGGTTAACTTCCCATGTTGGAAGTAACATACTCACCTTCTAGTCCAAGATTCTGTCTGTAACCACTGAGGTTGAGGTGTGTCACACTGGAGTGGAGATTACCAACAACCTCCTTCACATGTTCATTACTGAAGTCACACCATGATATGTTCAACTGCTCCATCCTGTACAACAGAAAAGCTTTCTTTCATTCATACATACACAGTACAGGCCAAAAGTATACACACACACACACACACATACAGTACAGGCAAAAAGTATACATACACACAAATACAGTACAGGCCAAAAGTACACACACACGCCCAAAAAAAAAAAAAAAAAACACACCTGTAAAACATTTACAGACAATAACAGAACCAATGCTACTAGTCAGTTCTGCCTCACTAAACTTACCGGGTGAAAGATTTCAGCATCTCCCCAAGTGGGCCAGGAGAGAATCCTGAACAGCCGCTTAGATTCAGTTGCAACATATCTGGATTCTGGGCTAAAGATCTGTGTGAGAGGTAGTCACATACAAGTATTTACTTGATCTCTCTCTCACACACACACCTTAAACTTGAACAATATTTATTTCTTTAACCCTCCTGTGGTCCCCTCTCAAACTGATCCAACGCACTACCCGTTTGTGGCAGATAGAAGGCGCTAAACCTAATTCTACAGCTTACACACACACAAACGCCCCAAGGTGTGAGTTTGAAACATGAGGACAACAGGCACAACTTTTTTCTTTTAAATAAATACAAACAGCACTGACAATAAAGAGAACGACACAACCAAATGGCGTCATCTGTGGCACAATAAGATATATGGACAACTGGGTACAACTTCTTGAAACTAGATCTTACACACAACTTCAAAATAAGCAGACAGGTGTTTTAAAATGTGTTTTTGTATTAATGCTTAGTTTGTGCAACATGTCCAGACTTACCGGATGATATCATCTGAAAGATACAAGCCCTCCAAGCTGAGACATTTCAGCGTCTGACAACGGCACAGGATGTTTTCCAGTGTTGAGGCAGAAACGATAGAGCTAGAGAGGTCCATCTGAATAACACGCACAGGGCTAAGAAAGCAAAAATACAAAGTGCTTTTAATATGATATGCAACTTAATGCAACGCAATGTCAAAACATTTCACTTACAATTACATGTTTCCATGTAGACAGCTAAATCATATCAGTCTAATACCTGGAACACACCAAGATGTCAGTCTTGAGTCTGATTCTCAACTTTCCCTTGTGTGCACAAGGTTGTAGGTATATTGTGTAGGTTGTATTGTGTTATCTAATATGCATCATTTATTATTGAAAAGTGAAACATTGGTACAGCTTGTTTAAAATCTGCAATTTATGGACAATCAATGCAAGCTATATAGGAAATGATTATACTACATTTGGTTATCTGTACACATGCCACCTCAACCTGCAACACAGGGGAGCACTGATGTGGTCAGGCTAAGAGGTCAGGGGCCAATCTCACAAAGCACATTAAGTATGCCAATAAAGTAAAGTCATCAGCTAAGAAAATGTATTCCTTATGAGTGTTGCACAGAATTCCTAAAAAGGTTTCCAAGAGTGAAGGGATAATGTTAAGGCATATACTGCATTAAAATAGTGTTTACAGCAGAAAATTCTAGTTTACATGGAGTTTATGTGAATGCATTCTCCCTGCTGATATAGCACAGCCTGTGATGTCTGCCCATTGAACTGCTAGATTGTGTCTTGCATATACTGGTACTGAAATTGTAGTTCTCCTGTTGTGTATTTTATTTTCATGACTGCAATCTAACTGGCCGTTGATTGAATGATGATTTGTTTTTATCTGTTGACAATTTGATTTTCATATTGTACGGGTGCTTGCATCCTGGTGCCATCAAACACCACACACTCCTGGAAAGCCGGCAAGGTTAAAGAAGTGTGCCGTTGTTTCATCCACCTCTTGTTTGGATGGGAACCGCACCAAGTTCAATAAAAGAGTGAGGGCCTTTAAAACTCTGAATGATGCGGCACACTGTAGACTTGGACAATAAATACCTCGCCTATTATACTGGAAACAACCTTAAATAGTTAAGTGGCCATTTAAAAAAAAAGGAACGCTTAAAAAGATACTTAACCCTTCTGTTGTCCTCAGGTTTCAAATGCACTACTGTCTTTCAGCCGATGGCACTACCTGCTTACGTTTTGAAGGCTTACATAAAGGGGTCTGTGTAAGCTGTAGATTTTGAGCCTTCTGCTGGCACCAGAAGGTAGTGTGTTGGGCCAGTCTGACCCAGACGACAGCATGAGGGTTAAGGGAGTTTTGTGCAATCAGTTTTATTATAAAGGAAACCTTAACTCGAATTTAAACTCGGAATTTAACCCTCCCGCTGTCCATGGGTTTCAAACGCACTACCTTGCTGCACCAGCAGATGGCTCCAACCGCAGAACGTCATGTCGGTGCTGCGTTTAGTGCAACAAGGTAGTGCGTTGGGTCATTTTGACCAGGAGGTCAGCAGGAAAGGTAAGGAAAATGTATAACTTAAGGGGCTTTGTGCAACCGGCCCCAGGGATTTATGACACCCCCTAAGACTTACCCTGTACTGACAGATCGGAGTCCTTCCATAGAGGATCGAGGACAGCGCAGCCACCGAACCCCAACTGCAAGAACCTGCTCAACAGCAGGGCCTG
Organism: Aphredoderus sayanus; assembly: GCA_027564795.1. Taxonomy (NCBI): domain Eukaryota; kingdom Metazoa; phylum Chordata; class Actinopteri; order Percopsiformes; family Aphredoderidae; genus Aphredoderus; species Aphredoderus sayanus. Next base: position 7,849 of record JAODUG010015523.1, on the reverse strand, counting down.
TGTGGGTCAAACCAACCAGATCCACACTGTGCCACAGACACTCGTCAAACCTGGTTCGGGATAATAAGATTTGCATAAAATGATGACTATCAGAACAAAAATGTCACTACAAAAATTCTTTAAAGTCAAACTAATATATAATAAAAAATAAAATAAAAAAAGTGCAAACCTACGCTAAACGATGCCAGCGCTTGCAAACCACAGACATCCTGAGGAGGTCCCGTAGAGAGAGGTTAAACAAAATCTTAAGTAGGAGCTCATCAGGTAGCTGGTCCCAGGACAGATCTGGAGAGTGAAAGAACATAATCATGAATATGAAAATAATGATTGAACTGGACAGATTCTATGTTTCATAACATGACCCTATCCCTGCAAAAGGATACCTGTTGTGGTCTTACTCCTCCTTGACCGCCTGGAGATCACAAACTGGCTCTCCTCGTTTTCTTTTCCTTTTGAGATCACACGTGGGTGTTTGTGGCATGGTGACCAGTGCTGAATAAGCTCGGTTGGGGTGTTTTCTGTGTCTAGAGTTTCCCCAAATACTCCTTTTTTCTTTCGTTTACTGCTCCTCTGAGGGTTGGACAACATGGATCCCTCAGAATTCTCATTTACCAAGGGTAACAGTTGTAGAGGCCTGTTGGGTAAAACAACTAAAAAACTTAAGTTCTGAACTAGAATGTAAGAGAACCGACTACGTTTCAGCATTTATTAAGCCTTCTTAGGAGGATCTCCGTAGAAATGAAAAGCAAGTCAGTGCCAGACAACGAGTGCCCGCCTAGAGGCAACATCCAGCTGCCTGATCGCGCCATTTCGCACACAGAAATGTTAGATTTTTTAACGCAATTATAACAAATATTTTTTTTTAATTTTTTCAGAAACATTAAACATTTACTTAACGAATGAGCACAGCTACGGTAAACAAGTCGTCGACACGACCTGGCAGGCCATGCAGTTCTAGTGGATCAACAAGTCATCAGGGCAACTCAAATTGCCCATATGAAAATAATAGTTTGGTGGCCTACAGTACTGTACTGTGGTTTGGTAGCCAACATGTTTTTAAAAAGTTAAATCGGTAAATTATTTAAAAATTAACAGTACAACATTGTGGTAGTAGCATATATCCGCATGGACGCATCGAAAGATCTTAAGTATATATATTAAGTAGGCAATAAAGTTGCTTTGCAATCATTGTAAGAAAACAAAACCACTTACATTTCTTGTGACATTTCCTCGGCAATAGTAACTAGTCAGAACTAGAGTTTCTTGGTAAAACTACTAGTGTAGCGGGCTATTTAACCAGGTTTTAACTCGCCGCCTAAGTTGACCCCAACGATTGGCTACTATTTCGACTGGAGGAAATTACGTAAAAATTGGTCTTCTTTGTAGGTTCAAGCGAAACCCACAATTAAACTTGAGCAAAGCTCACTTACGCCCCATAGTGAAAAAAATCAAACATTACAATTTAAAGATAATTTTTGCAGTTAGAACATGTATTTAATTCAACATGCACGGTATTTACTTTGACCTGAAAGTGGAAAGTGTCTTTGGGTAAGCAGCTCTTGGGTTCAATAATCTACAACTAAATTTGTTTCTGTGCTACCAAGGATTGTGGTGTGAACGTGTGCTGTGCTATGCATATTGTGACATTGACCACAAACACTGCTGTATATTCAGACAGCGGTAAAAGCATCACCCACAAGACCAAGTCGTACTCTTTATTGCAAATAACATTAAAAAACTGTTACGTCAGTCAGCAGCTGATACAACAGCCTGCTTGGAAAACGTATAGCAACATTAGAGAAATGTGGAGAGTGGAGTGGAAACTACGCCAGTAATAGTTTATCTGCAAATCAGATGTGTTGCTGCCTCTAAAGATGTTTAACATTTTGGAAAAAAAACAAAAAATAAAACAAAATAAAGCACCCTAAAACACTATAACAAGCTTTAACCAAAAAGGCTATTTGCATTCAAATTAAAGTATTATTGTGACCAAAAGCAGTGCTTTAGAAATAAGAGCTTATGCACACTTTGTAGATTATTTGAAGATTAATTGGGGACTGAATATCAATTTAAGTGCAAATTCGTTATATTACATTTAAATTATAAATAATAAGTTATGTTGCATTGGATGCAATTAAAGTTAATACATGTATACACATTTGCTATCATTAATGTTTTCTATGGAACATACAACGTGTGCAAAATGGCTTTCATTACAAAATGTTAATAATTTGTTTGCATGTCTTGGTCAACATAGTCAACAAGTATTTGTAATTTTGTACAAAGTAGCAAAACAATTTAATCATGTAAACTGATTTGGATTCAAGTAAGACATAAGAACTGAGCTTGACGTATGATCAATCATAAGGCTTTAGGTGGACTTTGGGACCGCATAAGGCCCAAACCATTCTTTGTCTCTAGTAAATATACAGCTCCAACAAACAGTTCACATTAAGGTGATCAGATGCTATAAAGACCAAGCAGCAATGCTGTAGAAAGTAGCACCACATGGCATAAACCTGCAGCTCTGAGCACAACAAATATACAGTATGTACCAGCCAAGAAGCAATTAGCAATCTATTAAAGCCCAACTGCAGCCATCATAACTTAATTTCTTGGGTTTCTATAAAGTCAGTATGTCCAGTACTCAGGAAAAACGTCAATATATGAATATATGGTCTGACATTTTTTTCCTAGGAGACCTCAACAAACCAGATACTTCAGGATGTGTAGATTTTAGCCAAAGCAATGTTTGGTCTACCATCTTCAAAAAAAAAAGAAAAGAAAAAAAATGTGAAGTACAAGTTGTCATTGAGGCTTGATGGTTTTTGAGGAATAATCATGGACCTAAAACCACTGCAAAAGCTAAAGAACTTAATTTAAACACTTCAGTGTTGAAAGCAACCTTGGGAAGTCAACGTTGACAGCACTTGACCTTTTAATCCTGAAATTTTGAGAATGGTCCATTTACATGGCAGAAGAGGGGTCCAGGTGTTTAAGCACCCCTCCCACAAGATGGAGGCTTCCAGTGACAAGAACGTGAATCTGGTTTACTTCACGGAGGAAAGCAGCCTTGGCTGCAATGCTGGATTTGACCGGTATTACTCGTCTGCGAGGGTCTGCAATGACAGAGTCCCTTCCCTGGCTGATCCACTGCAGGGCACTGAGAATACAGGGGAAGACCAGTGTGTCTGACTTGTGCTCAGGCACCAGGGGAAGGGTGTTCTGGATGATCAACTCCGTGGCAGCCTTCTCCCCCAGATGGTTGTGCAGGCGCCAGCTTTGCTCATTGTCCAAGCAGCGGGTCAACATGTTCTCCACAGACACATTGAAATTCTGCTGGTCTAAAGTATGAGGCAGGTAGAATTTAGTTTACTGATCCATTGCTTCATTTATAAAAAATAAAAAAAGAGGGGAGTGATTAAACACTGTCTTTTATGCCGGAAAAATAGCCACCAGGAGGTTATTTTGCAGTTCCCTCATAGCCCTCTTAAATCTAGATAATTACTTGCCCAATCAATATCTCGGAACCATTTGTCCCTGTGACATAGCTTGATTTAAGCATATACATTATTATATTAGTTGGTTATCTTAAAGTTATTTTATAAATAATTTATACAAAATGATTTTGATTAGAGCATACTGCTTGACATTTATATCACATTTATAGTATCAAATACATCTCTATATAAAAATCTGTACATTGTCATCAGATGAGTTAGCAGATAGATGGGTTCTGAGATTGATGGAGAAGCCGAACCAGGTTCAACTGTGTTTACAACAATCTCAAAAATATAGTGGAATTCTGACAGAATTAATGATCTCACCTGCATTACATGTTGCAATGGCTTCAGTGATATTAGGGCAGAACACAGCAAAGTCAAAATGACATGGCTGCAACATAAGAAAGTGAGCACTACGTGTAATCATAATATGCATCAAGGCCATTTGTATGATTCTGTGTAACCCAACCTCAAACTAATCAATAGCTGTATAATAACAATATATTGGTATGCTATGGGATTAGCATGATCTGATACCTAGATCTGATATAAAAATACTGACATTCATTAGCTTATTTACTGTTTCTATACTCACCACTAGCAGTTTAAGCATGGCTGCCGAGTCCCTTTCTCCTGTGGCGTTGAACATCAGTACTCTTGCTACTGGTCCACTACAACAGAATGATCCAACTTTGTGTCACTGCATTATTGCTGGTGGTTAGTCTAACTTAGCGCCAGGTCACAGACATTTTACACTGTAAGACACTTGCATAGAAAAGCAATGTAACATGGTTAAGTCAAACTGTTAAGGCTAGCATCCACCAAGACGAGTTTACAACACAGCACAAGATATATGGAGATTCGCCATAGGGGGATGACTCAACAAGTGCTACTGCACTGAATTGTAGACAATTCATTGCAATTCATTGCGTTCTTATTGGCTATCGGGGCAACTTGGATATTCCGTGACAAACAAAGATTTAACATGTTGAAAATACAAGGCGGCCGCAGACATACCCCTGCTTTATCTTCCATAATGTTCTTGGTGGAGGCTAGGCTTTACAGACTGTGTTCTGACCAAGACAAGCTAAGTTTTAAGAAACCAAGCAGAGCAGTGCAACTTTAGGCCCAGCGGCCTAGATTTAGTCTTCTCCTCACTCTGCATTCTGTTCGTGCAGCGCTGCAGATTCCCTGAACCAGTGCACACAGGCCTGCATGCTGCGTGTGGTGTGAGCTCCATCCAGGAAGTAAGTGACAGCTCCATGTCTCAGTGTCTGGGTCCTGCCAGGCCACTCTGTGTCTGCCAGCCCTGGGAGTGGGAGGGACCAATACAAGGTGGTACAGTACAATACCACTCTATTATCCAATCTACAATGACAGCGGCAGTAAATTACAAGTTGTTCTACACAAACACTTCATATTGCCCTTATTTTGATAATGATGATGTATGTAGCACAAAAGAAAAGTAAAAAATACCATAGGTGAGCCATACAAAATTTGACATATTTGCATATTCTGAATGGTACTGCATGTACATTTCCAAATTGATAACCTACTGAACACTGGCCACACAGTTATAACTAATCAATTTGAGCACGCAAACTTCATGTTATGTTGCTGCTTTCAACTTTACAAGACTGCAGATGATATCATCTTTTAGAATGTTTGAACACTGCCCTTCAGAACCCACCTTTCAGCATTATGGGGCTCGGCATGAAACACGGGGCGTGAGGCATGGAATTACTCTCCACATTGAGGGAGGGAAAGGTTTGGTCTGCAGAGGAAGCATAAAGAATCAGATTTATGCAAGTACACAAAGTGGACTTTGATGAAGTAGGAGCACTGCTATAAAACAGACAGACCAACAACAAAACATTTTGTATTAAAAAAGTATACATTTTGTGTAATGTAAAAATTGTGGTTCGATTCAAAACCTTTTACCTGGTTGCCTTTGAATGTTACCTTACATGTTTTAATTTCACTTTAACTACAATTGAAATAAAGTGTACAAATATATGAAAATGTCAGATATTTTCATAAATTCAAAGAACGAGCAAGTCCTTCCCATCCCACCTGGCAGACATCTTCTCTGCAGCCAAGCATGACTCAGCTGGAGAGCCAGAGAGGCGTTGGAGCATTGGTGCTGTCCAGCTAGGCCCAGTTGTGGAGGTCCACGGTCTACCTGGTAGTCCTCCAACTCAGGGCATACCCACAGAGGACACTACAGTTTTAAAAACAGGCTCTGTTACATTATTATATGAATTTAGGATGGGGTGTGTCAAACTAATGGATGCTATGGAGGTGCGGGTGGTTTCAGCGATGTCTGCAAGGGAGTAATTGGGGATGTTCAGAGGACTCAAGGGGATTCAGACAGGTGTGGACAATTCATTAATCTGTCTTTCTAGTAAATAGGAGAAGATAGGAGGTCAAACATGGACACGCTACATGCCTGGACCTGCTCTTTATTCTTTTGAATACTTCCAAAATTAGAATAAATTCAGTCAGACTCAGTTTGAACTGTACCAAAAGCATTTAGTGAAAATAATTAGGCTATTTCAAGTTCCGACCAGAACAGAAAAGTGAATGCGCTTAGACTTCATTTCCATCCCTGAATAAGTGGAAAAGTCTATATTACCCAATGCACTTGTGATGTTATTAGCCTAATAACTTACCCTTATCTCTTTTGCCCTCTCCTTGAGAACAGTCATTGGACCATCTGACTGTTTAACAGTGAAAGCAGGAACCCCGGGCTAAACAATACAAACGTGAATAGCAAGTAAAAAAAAAAGTTAGTTTCTTCTGAAACACCGTATAAAGTACCTGAGAAAAAAAAAAGAAAAAAAGAAAAATCTTATCGGAAATTGCCCACATGGTTCCCGCCTTTCTTCTACTCAAACATTCAAAGATTATTTAATTCTGGCATTTTATTTGAGAAGCAAATATGTGAGCCGATCAGTAAAAGCAGGTACTGTTAGGCTCCCGTGTTTAGAAATGGAATGCATGAACGGAAGACAGACACAGACAGACACAGACACACACACGTAATTAGAATATCATCATAAAGTTGATTTATTTCAGTAATTCCATTCAAAAAGTAAAACTTGGACATTCTATTAATTCATTACACACAGATTGATATATTTCAAATGTTTATTTCATTTAATGGTGATGATTAAAACTGACAAATAATGAAAACCCCAAATTCAGTATCTCTGAAAATTAGAATATTACTTAAACCAATACAAATAAAGGATTTTAAGAAATGTTATAAAAGTATGAACATGAAAAGTATGAGCAGGTACAGCACTAAATACTTAGTTGGGGCTCTTTTTGCCTGAATTACTGCAGCAATGTGGCGTGGAGTCGATCAGTCTGTGGCACTGCTCAGGTGTTGAGAGCCCAGGTTGCTCTGATAGTGGCCTTCAGCTCTTCTGCATTGTTGTGTCTGGCATATCACATCTTCCTCTTCACAATATCCCATAGATTTTCTATAGGGTTAAAGTCAGGCGAGTTTGCTGGCCAATTAAGAACAGGAATACCATGGTCCTTAAACCAGGTACTGGTAGCTTTGGCACTTTGTGCAGGTGCCAAGTCCTGTTGGAAAATGAAATGTGCCTCTCCTCTCTTCCTCCAGACTCTGGGACCTTGATTTATTTCCAAAGGAAATGCAAAATTTACTTTCATCAGAGAACATTGAGAACAGAGAACTTTGGACCACTCAGCAGCAGACCAGTCCTTTTTGTCTTCACCCAGTTGAGACGCTTCTGACGCTGTGTCTTGTTCAAGAATGGCTTGACACAAGGAATGCATGGCTTGACACAAGGAATGCAACAGCTGAAACCCATGTCTTGCATACATCTGTGCGTGGTGGTTCTTAAAGCACTGACTCCAGCTGCAGTCCACTCTTTGTGAATCTCCCCCACATTTTTGAATGGGTTTCGTTTCACAATCCTCTCTAGGGTGCGGTTACCCTATTGCTTGTACACTTTTTTCTACAACATATTTTCCTTCCCGTCGCCTCTCTATTAATGTGCTTGGACACAGAGCTCACAGCCAGCCTCTTTAGCAATGACCTTGTGTGTCCTGCCATCCTTGTGCAAGGTGTCAATGGTGTCTTTTGGACAGCTGTCAAGTCAGCAGTCTTCCCCAGGATTGTGTAGCCTACAGCAGCGATTTTCAACCTTTTTTGAGCCGCAGCACATTGTTTACACTTACAAAATTCTGGGGCACACCACCAACTAAAATGACACTCTAACAGTACAAAAAAACATATAGTTAACCCTCGTAATGTACTCAGAAATATAGTACTTGGCCACACGGCGGCGCCATCTGATTGTGTATGATTT
>JAODUG010015515.1:0-23385 GCA_027564795.1 Aphredoderus sayanus | reverse complement strand
TGTTTATTTATACTGACCATACAATATGGTACAAATGTGTGAGAGGCTTAGGTGCAGACAGAAATGCTTGCCTCACTCTACTAATGTGTTGGAGGGGATTTAACACCTTTAGTTTCGAACAAAAACTGATTCAGCCAGTGTACAGTAATTACATACACAAATCAAGCAATGTTGCTAAATGGCATGACCAAGATTGCAACCATAAAATAAGATCAGGATTGTAGCATAGCTAGCCAAAATACAAACTGCAATAGGAAAGTAATTGTTTGGCCAAGTTAGTCACCATACAGAACATGAAATGAAACCTACAGTATATAGTTTCAGAACATCAAGATAGCATCAGTAACAACGGCATACAGTATCAACCCATAAATGGCCTCAATCCTAGACATGATAACAAATCCTAGATCCTAGAAAATAAACATTGTAATTACAATGTATTATAATCTGATACTTTCCAGTTTAGGTCATTTGGCGCAACCAAAATGTGCGCAAAGCATGTGGGCCCAACGGACAAATTCTATAAATCAGTATTGTTAATGAGAGAAGGCAAAAACACGGCAGGAAAACACATCCAGTTGTCAGCAGACAACCAAACCAAAAAGTAATAACCATACTACAAGAAACACCACCACCACAAATATATAGAGAAAAATAATAAACCTTACCATTACTTCCATTCTGGGTGGTCTTTCCATTCAGTATTGAGGTACCAAGACTTTTTGACCCTGTGACATCAGGTTGTACATGGGAAAGGCTTGTTTTTGCTTTGACATTGCTTTGACATTTCTGTCCCGCAAGAGATAGCGCCTCCATATCTCTGGTACCATCTGGCAAAATGTCTTTATAACTCTGAGTTGACATGCCGATACTAGCATGCCCTTGAACTACAGGAACCTGAGGGATCAAGCTTCTAAGCCTGTTTATCTCTGGAGCCTCGTCTCCAGTGTATTTGATACCCTGCTTGTACACTTTGTCTCCTTGAGCTTGTGAGGTAGAGAACATAATGCTGCCAGAACTTTGACTTAGTGAAACAGGCCATCTATGGGCATGATCTGTTTGCCTTTGCAGTGATGCAGAATCAGGGCTTTTGCTTCCTTTGTAACCAGGCACAAGAGAGCCAATGTTTTTATCCTGCTGTCTTTGAGAGGCCTCAACAATAAGTGCTCTGATCCCAACACCATTTGACACTTCACCGCCATGACTGTCGTAAGCTCCTTGATTTGTTGCAGCAACTGATCCATAACCACTTGCATCATGTACTTGAGTTGAGCTGGGGTGCTGACCTTTGTGTCCCTCTTTTCCAGCATACATCTGTGGTCTGAAGCTTTTGGCTCCCAACATTGCTCCAAGGTTTCTGGCTGCCTTTCTCTGTGGATCAGCAGGTCCATCATTTTCTCTTCTCTGTGCTTGTAAAACAGTTTGACCCATAGGTCTACTTTGTGTATCAGCAGCCACAACATGTCCAAAGCTTGTTGCACCTGGTGATAGATTAACATCTGGGTCAAGACTCTTGATCTCTCTTCCATGAGACTGTTGAGCAGGCACAAAGCGTCTGCCTGTCTGGGGTTCAAGTGCAGCTGCACCTATACTTTTACTCTTCTTGTAAGGATTTGGAGTTCCGAGAATTTGATGCCTGCTTCTGTTAGTGGTAAATGGTTGGGGTTTCACTCCATTCATATTCTGAACACCTTGGCCTATAGTGGGCCTCCCAGATCCCCCTAAATGTGCTGAAGACACACCTGGCAGAGAAACATCATCTCATTCATGACTTCTATGCGAAGTCTACAGAGACAACATGTTCTCTCTGTAGAACAACAACACACATTAAAGTCAAAGGAAAACAATTTTGACTATAGTGTTCTATATCTAAACCTAATCCAAGATTAGTTAAGCATCTATTGTGTGTACATATCCGAGTACACATCATAGCATATCATCCAACAGACAGTTGAATGAGGTGAGTACAGTACATCAAGCTTCACAAACAAAGCCACAGCCATTATGGTCTGGAGATAGCCCTGTTTCAAAGGGCATGACCATAATTAAATAGACCAAGACAAACGACAGATATCAACGGCAGCCACAACAGGAAGGAAATCAGATGTACCCACAAAAATATCGGTTTTTGTAAGCGCTCTTTCACTTGTACCTTTCATAGACTAGTCAAAATGATTCCATCACTATTCAAATGACATACGCAAATAAAGTGTCATTAATAAACACATGAATACCAATCCAACTCTGCATCAGTTCACAAAGACAACTGATGGAAATGTCAGGCAAAGATACGGATGTCATAATCTTTAGCTTGCGCCAACTTGTCATTATATATATATAATATAAAATACCAAAATTTCCTTATCAATTCAACAAAGTTTTATGTGAACATTCTCTGGAAACTAATTAACGGTATTTGTTGGTTGATGCCTTATAATCTACCCTATCTAGTATCATCTAACCTGGTAAGATCATCTTGATTTAGTGGGTTGCACCTCTTTGATTTGCTTTGCTTTGCATACAGTATATCAGTCTGGGACATGGGATTGTCTGCCACTTACAAAATCATTACCCTGTCGGGCATCCAGGTGAGTATTTCAAATGGTGCAGACAGCATTTGCCTGTGTGCAAGACTCCCCCTATTCTTCTGATTGGTTAAAGGTGGTATAATTGTCCAAATGTTTTTTTTTGTCCAAATGTTGTCCAATTTTCCAATTGTTTCAAATGTTAGTTGTTCTGATTAGCTGAACTGTCCAGTCATCTGCTAGTAACTTGCTAATGCTTCTATACAGTTGTTCTATACAGTTGTGAATTGAAAACTGTTGAGTAGAGCAATCTTGGAAATTACAAGATCAGGATAGTTTTACCAGGCTGTATTTCATCGTAATCTATCATCCATCCGGTACCTCTATCCAGAAAACAGCAAGCATTTGTAAATACTCTGGATATCAGGAACAATTGATATATCATGTAGGATTAATACATGTTGAGAAATGTAAACAGACAAAACAATGAGACACATAATCTCCTGTGCCACTTACAGGACTCCATGCTAGATGGAGTACAATGCAAAAAGTGTCGCCTACATTGTAACAGGTCATTTTGACATAAAATAGTAAATATTTAAAAATCTGAATTAAAAATAAGTATATGCAAACTTTTTCAAATCAGTGCAATGTATCAAAAGAATTATACATAATCTAAGAATTTTTCAAGTGCAATCTGGTGTAGGTTTCCAAATGGATTTAGGACCTGCCACAAGAATAACTCACTTGTGAAAATGGATACATGTTTGCATTGGAGGAAATGGAAGATGTCAACAGAGTTCATGCAAACCATTCACACCTATAACCTCAGTGAACCATAAGACGCCTACCCTATAGCTCATTGTGCACGTGGATGTAACGTGAGGGGTGCAGAATGGAATAAACCTAAGAACGTTGTTGTTGATATTTTTGCAGTGCTTCTTTCAACCACAAAGAAATATCTGTTGTTTCTTAGATTGCTTATAGTGATTGTGCTACAGTATACAAATAAAATTACAATTATAGCAATAATAATAGTATTAGCACCACATTATAAAAATGTAATTGAAATAATATAGAAATGTTTCCATCACACACAGACACACACACACACACACACACACATACACACACACACACACACACACACACACAAAGAACAAACCATGTCTTACATTCTTTAGCTGTGATTCTTGTTAAATGAACACACTAAAGGACTTCAACAGAATATTGTCTGGCATAGAGTGTGCAAAGACTGGCAGGCAGTTGTGTTGTATGAGCTATACAAATGTGGGCTGAAAGGGATGGGGGGGGTCAAGCTATGATTCACTCACCTGGTCGGAGTCCGGGATAACCAACGCCTGCTATGGCTCCGTATCCTTGCAACATGACAAGACATGTCAGGTCAGAAGGCATATGAGAGATATTGCAATCAGAGCAATGATGTTACAATGACTAGCATAACACGTAATGTTCCTACAGACAGACAGCTGCTTATATATCACAAAGTCAAAGTGTATTTGCTGAGGAGCCGTCTGCTCCACCATCGATCAGCAGCAGTGACAAGGTGCTCAGTGGCTCAGTTTGTACAGAAGGCTGAAGGACAATCACTCACACTATATATTTTCATTTTTTGAAATTGCTTACCTGGCTGAGTGCCATAGCCGGCCCCGTACACTGAAAACAAATTCACAGAAACACAGTTAATTTGTTCCAATTCTTCAAATAACAAATGGCTAATTTAATTAATCTCCTACTAAACTGTAAAATTGGTGTTTACCTCCACCATGCTTCCCAGCTTGGTTATAGCCCATTCCCATTCCCAGACCATTTCCATATCCTGCTCCCAGCCCCATTCCCATTCCAGTGCCAAGACCAGCACCTGCAACCAGAACACAGTAGATTTTCAGAATTGGGAAAATAAACTAACTAAAACTACAGAAAAAGTAAGCTACATCCATCCATCCATTCCCAAAATCTTAACTACTGTAGTTTAGTCAGAAATATACTCCGTTATACTCTGTTGGTTAGGTATTAATGTGAATTGAAAAAGCTAGTCAAATTGACTTTACCATAACCTCCCAAAGCTCCGAGTCCTTGCCTGAGGGCTCCTCTATTCCCTACTCCCAGGCCTCTGTAACCCCCTTTGAGAAAGACACAAGCAACTTATTTTGCAGTTGAATTGCACGGCCTGCAGTTCATGCAGCATGAGAATGCTGTATCAGCATACAGTGATGCATTCATACAAAACTTGCCTGCGCCAAGATGTGCCCCCATATAACGTCCAGCTGAGAGTCCAACCTTGCCCAGTTTGCTAGGGTATCCTCGGTTACCTAGCGCACCCAGAGCACCAAGCGCTAAGGGAAAAACGCACAGAAATGTATTCTGTGAAATGCTACTAAATACTATGCTATACTAGACTGTCTTTACCCTCCCGCTGTCCTAAGGTTTTCAGCAGACTACCAGCAGAGGGAGCCAACCACGGAATGTCAAATGTCCGTGTTGTGGTTGGCGCCCCCTACTGGAGAGTGCACCGGGTCATTCTGACCCATAGGACAGCGGCAGGGTTAATCTAGTGACCAAGGAAAGTAAGCGACATTTAAATCCCGTTATCATAGTAGGCTTTGATAAGGCTTAGAGATGCAAATAAGTGAATGATCTCTGACCTGCTGGTTTTGCTCCCGCCATTCCAAGGCCAGCGGCTAAATTAATATATAAATGAATAAATCCAGACAAAAATTCAATAAATAAATAAATAAGAAATTCCCAAAAAATATATAGACTACTTTTTCACATACTACATTAAATCCCACTCACACACCAACATACAGGTACATACTGTACAGTAAAAAAAAACATTTGTTCTAACCTTTAGCTACTGGCACAATTTTCCCCAAGGCTGCACTTTGAGGTCTAATTCCTGAAAGATGACAACAAGTAATATTAATAATAATAATAATAATAATAATAATAATAATAATAATAATTATTATTATAATAATTGTTGGCATTCACATTTATCATGGAAAATGCTACTTGTCTCAGTCAGCTGATTAAACATGAAATGGCGCCAGTGTGTACACATGTCTTTTCAGTCTTGTGCAGATCCTCTGACTGGGCACGAGTCAAGAGAAACAGATATCTTTGGACAGCTATTGAGAATGAGACTAAATGGTGAGAGTTTCCTCAGGCCATAAAGTCTTTTTCTCTCAAGCGGTTGTTACATTTTGCTTGCCTGTGACACTTGCATACCCTTTGCTTTGATTCTAGAGATCAGATGAAATAAAGTGCAGACGGTTGGCATGAGTGATGGCCTTGAAACAAATCCATCTTACGTTGACATAGATGGCCCTATTTAGAAGACGGACCCAATTGGTTTCCCTTGATCATCACCTGACATCGACATTGGATATTTGACACGTGAATGAGAGGCAGTCACTGAAGTAGCTTATCGCATGGCTTTGACACTGAAGCTGATATTAAACTGCTCTCATCATTTGATGTTTTTGTGGTTGAAATTGACCCCCAAAATGTTCCCCGTCAAATCACAGATACATAATCAATATGAGGGCTGGCTGGAGAGTTAACAATGAATCCAGTGAGGTAGAGATGTGAGAAAACACACTGTCTCATAACATCTAAAATAATGATTGCATGATGTATGTTATAAACTGAGATCAGCTTGCCCATATATTATTGGATTGCAGGAGGATTGTATTTAAATTCTCATTATTTGTTTGTAGTTCACATTTTGTCATTTGAACAAATGTAGCAATATGCCATTAAAACATTACATTATAGCATACAGTAGTTTATGTACTAATACTAATTATACTAATAATAACACTACTACTAATAATAATGATAATATATATACATAGCATTGGGGCTATAATACAAAAACACAAATACATATACAAAAATACTTTAAATGTGTTTCACCCTAATCAATTAAAACATTAATTACAAAAATACATTTAAAGGCAAAGCTAATTCTTGTCATAGTTCATTCTTCTGATTGTAAGATAGTGACTTTATATTTTAAAATAGAGACAAAAATTGCAATAACAACAGTGTAAAGATATTACACTTTTATGTTTATGCCACATACTGTTGTATCTACTGTAGCCTTAAGGCATGCAAATGAATATGTTTAATACACTTTAGTGTGCTGGTTTTACAAAACTGCATAGTGCAACTTCCTCTGACTTATTTGACCATTTACACCTACAATAATTAGTAACCCATTGTCTGCTCTAGGTAAAATATATATATATATAATATATATATAATCTCATGATGATGATCTTACCGCCTTGTAAAGTGCGCTGTGCCAGCCATAGGACCAGGGAGGTCTGGAGAATAGCTCGTACCAGCATGTCGAAGGTCACCTGGGTATTGAACGGAGCGTGCAGAAAAGACTGATGCACAGTACTGTATCAGAGAGGCTTGTTCTGTGGGCTGTGGAGAGGTACAGCGGAAACTATCTTCCCCAGTGGGGTGAAGATGTCTTATATTCTCCCTGGCTGGGCCTGCCCTCCACCCTGGAAGTAGGCATCCTCGGAAACCTAGTGCCTGCCCCCAAAAGCCCTGCTACAGGGCAGGAGGCCACAGGAGGCCACAGGAGGCCACGCCAACCCTGGTTGATTCCATAGGCAGTGCAAAAAACACACGCACACATGCACACACGCACATACACACACCAGACAATTACTGTAATTAAGTCGGGTAAGACATCAGACACTAATATGAAATATTATGAGAATATTATGAGAATATATTGAGACTATATTGAGACTGTTATGAAGACAGGAGGCCAAGCCAACCCAGTGTGCACACACAACATTTACTGTAAGGGGGGAAACTACAAGGACAATACATCAAGCACATATATATTATGTGTGCCTGAGGAGAGGGGCCTTGGACACTGATAACAAAGGTATTGTGATTTAAATAGGTCGTTTTCAGTGTTGGTCAATTGGTTGACAGCGCACCAAATTGAGCGTTGGAGCCCATGCAGGCTCGCACAGTCTATGAGCTGCATGCCAATAATGACACATTCTCAGCATGTCATTCTATCAATCTGCATGGGGACCTTCTTCCTCGTGCAGAATGCTAAAAATGGCTCCCACAGTGTTCAATGTCTCCAGCTCACACTGTACTGTTGACTGAGACACACACGCACAACATAGACACGCACACAGGACACATGCACGCGCACCCACACACACACACACAGACACACACCATTTAATCCATTTTCTCATTACATTCCAGTCTACACACAAACCAACAAGACTCCTATTGGAGATAATTATATGTGGAGAACTCCACCCAATTCCTAAACAAACTTTCTCTTGTAAATGAGTGTTAATTAGATGTTCATATTTATTTATGTCATTATTTTTCGGAGGCAATTTATTCCTTCCCCATAAACAGGCACGGTGTCTAATTTGTTAAAAACCATCGGAGAGTGCAAAGGTACATATGAGATCACTTTAGGGAGGAAGCTCTCCAGCCAGGTGCTGAACCATACCTTTCACCATCATGAAAAAGAGCTAGGATAAATGTTTAACGTGGAGAGTGGCACCAAGAGCTTTAAATAGTCGGTCCTGCTGTCACCCCTATTAAAGCACCTGCTTCCATGTTTTTCCATGGTTTTCTACATGAGGGCATTATACAGTAATCATGCTCTGCGAGAACAGGCTGGCAAGCCTAACTGGTTTCTTTGTACTATAGTTGCGCCATGTGTTGGATTTGTCTGTTGAGTCTGTGAACAAGAAGCATTGCTCCATGGGACCACACTCACCATATTTTCTATATCATACAGTGAAGCATATGGGAGCATGGGAGGACAGTATGCATCATCCTTTTTATGTATTGTACACATAAAATATTAATTAGCACATTGGTCAAAGCTACAATCAAGCACTTTGCTGTTTATAGTAAGTGACACCTACTTTAAAAACAAATGTTTAGTTCTTGCTCTGTGCTGTTTGCTTTCTTTTTTATTTTCTTTTGTTTTCAGTTTATGCGTTTCCAAAAAAAGGCATAATCATAACTCTTTTAAATCAATGAATCATACATCAAAACATTACTGATGTATTGTAGCCTACTGAATGCAAATGTACAGTATAACCTAAATGTCTACTGTATGTATAAACCCAAAATCTATCTTAGGAAACATAATTTACACACATGTAGACCACCCCACTGTCTAGCATGGTGGTATTGAGAATAAAACAATAACATAACCCACGCATGAATCATGAATGGTTAGAATCCACCCATCACCTGAATTTCACCTCTAACAAATGTTTTTGTTCCTGAAGACATTTTAAGTTATGGCTTCCTTTCTTGATAATATACACATTGACGGATGAAATACAGATGAAAAGCCAAGTTAATTGAAATATGTTAACTTATTTCTAATGCATCTATACTTTGAAGCATATTTTTAAGATGGTTTAGTTAATATAATCTTTGTGTTGATTTTCACAGATTTGATTAGCATAGCAGGTCGTTGAGAAACAATGGAAAGGAAGTTGAAAAACAGTTGAATGTATCTCAAGTAAATGTGCTCAGCTACTGTACAAGATGCCATAACTTTGACAAGAGAATATATTGGGCTGCCTTTCGGAGAGGTAAAGGCAGTCGGAAAGAGATTGCACATTTTCATGGAGAAAATAGAGAATAGGAGACACCTGTGCAGAAACGTGGGTGACTATTAACATAAGCTCAGCTTTTCTCAAAACACTGTATACCTGACACATACACTGGTGACCATGCGGAGAGGGAAAACCTTCTGTGTTTGTGTCCATATGGCTGAGTAGCAATGAACAGCATGTTCAGGAAGTCTGCACCATTATAATACATCAGTGTTTTAACCTTTTGCAGACCCCATTTACATGGGACACATCATTACCTGCTAAATGTGGGGAAGAACATCATGGATATTGACCGATCCATGTACCATGTAATAAAATCATATTTAACCAAAAAAATGCAAAATAAAAGCAAAAACTAAATGCAAAAAAAAAGCTTGCAAGGTGCCTTGGGCCACCCTCTGGGGGGGACTCAGTGTTGGTGCTGAGCTCTACGGAGCATATCCCAAATGAAGCGGGAACACAAGGAACTACAGAGTGTGTTTCAGTCTGAACCTGCAGCGTCTAGCCGGGCAGATTAGGACATGGTCAAATCTGCTTGCAATAAATCATTTATTTCAACCGCAGTTCTTAATGGAAAGTTAGCACTTCTCAAAGCAATCAAATGATGGGGGGGGGGGGGGGGTGGTTCAACAAACAGTCCTATGGAATCTGGTCTGATGGAAGAGTTTGGACAAGTCGCATACAGACAGTCCGTCCTGCCAAATTGACATTACCCTGCCAAACCCTTGGTGAAAGGCTGTGTACTGACAGCGTGACGCAGGCCAAATGATCTACTGCCTTGTCCTGTGGGTCAGCCAAAGAGGGCCCAGAAGAAGTCTATTAGTGCTAGATATCTGTGAAGCAATTAAGCCTGACTGCAATTTTCTGTCACACGGAGACATTTACTTCACATAACCTTTTATTTTATGTCGTAACAGTTGCCTACAAGGCTCATTATATCTGGTTTTACTGGAAATATACACTGGCTTTATATACACACACTAAAACGAGCCCAGAGGGCAATTTCCCATTACTGCACTGCAAACTCTGTGTTGCGTGTAAAACTGAATATCTGACTGTCTGACAAACTTACTGGCTGTATTACACTGGACTCTAACATAATATTTACAGTATTAGACACTGACTTATCAAGGAAATCATGCGTCTTCCTCAATATAAGGAATACGTGAAAGAATTAATTGCAACATATATCTTCTCTTATCTTCTTGCTTCCAAATCCCCTGATGAATATGTCAGAGAAGGACATGATGGTAGATTCTCATGAGTTCACATGGTTTGTTTAAGTGTCTAAAACCCACAAAAGACAGACAGAGTCATTATGTACCTAAGTCTTAACCCTCCTGTTGTCCTCTAGGTGAAACTGACCCAACGCACTAGCTCTTGTTGGCAGATAGAAGGCGCCAAACTCTAATTCTACAGTTTATACAGACATGATGTGCACTGTTATAGCACAACAAGGTAGTGTGTTTGAAACCCGAGGACAACAGGAGGGTTAAAAGGCACAAAAGAAAATACATAAAGAAATAAATACACACAGCACAATAAAGAGATCTACACAATCAGGTGGTGCCATCTGGTGGCACAATACAATATAATAAGGACAACAGGAGGGTTAAAAAGAACAGCCTTATACACACTGCATTTTGAACACAAAGCATATGTGTTGTCTGTGAACAAAAATAATGAGCATGTTCAGGTTGTCATGAAACCTAAATGCACTCTGTTTGTTTATACGTTTCAGCAGACCTTTCAACTTTTAAATAGTTGCAAGTCACCTCAGCACAAATTCATTAATTATGGTGAATTAGACAACAGTCCTTTCTGTGATCCAGTACATTTCCAGTGTGCCTATAAGAGAACATATAAAGGGTTTGTGTGTTATTTTCTTCATTTGGACTTGGGAATATTATCTACAATGCTAAGAGCAATAACCATTTTTAATTCTTTAGTATAATTTCAATGTAAATAAATTATCATTGCAGATTTAAATCTACTAAACACATTTTATGTTGCTTCAATGACATAGCAAAGGGTTAAAAGTGATAAATAGTCTCTGTGAAGGCAAAGAGCTACAATATGTATTACACATGCACCAACAGGTGCATTTATACTTTATTTAATCATCCTTCCATGGATCAACCCATATAACTATATGGGAACAACCACATATCACTAAGGTACACATTCCTGTATGCCACTGTTGTCATTTTTTTCATTGCAATGTTTCACCTAGTCACTAGATTATAAAAAAGTCCTACATATAGAAAGTCTTTCATGAGTTGTGGATATACATATCATTCCTAATAAGCCATGAATCGTATCACAATGACACATATTTATATGAAAACAGTTTGAGATTTCAGCATTATGAAAGTAAGTACGTTTATCTTCTATCCAAAAGGCATGCTTTGTAGAGTTCCCCGGCAATTCATTGGTGCCTTCCTCTGCCATTTGAACTAAAGAGTTCCAATGAAGCCTATAGGCCACACACCATCAAACTGACATGTCACGTCTGCCTGTACATTTGTGTGCGCGGTGTCTCACAAAGCCTAGAACACATATACAGTACACTGGCAGCTATGATACGCATGGCCCCCGCCTGCAATAACAGAGGTGTGAGATGTCCAGACTGCATGAATACAGTCTGACTGACTGACATCACTCTTGGCCACAGCTTCTGTTTGCACAGGAGCTGGAAACTGCTCAGACACTGGCAGGAAATATGACATTCAAATGAAATAAAAAGATTAATGATTTTAAAAGGACTTAAAAATACACTAGAAAATAATCAAGAAAATTAGACCCTCTTTAAATCATACTTTGGTATACACTGTAAAAAATATTCTTGTTAAACCCTCCTGTCACCCTAGGGTTAGGGTTAGGGTTAAGTTAGAGAAAAGGTCTTTTGAGGGTCTTTATTGTGGGTTAATCCTCCCGATGTCCTTGGGTCAAAATGGTTAGGTTAAATAAGGTTAATAATTAGGTTAATAATTAATAATTATTTTATTATTATTTAGTATTGTCACCCTAGGGTTAGGGTTAGGGTTAGGTTATAGAAAATGTATTTTGCGGGTATTTATTGTGAGTTAATCCTCCTGATATCCTTGGGTCAAAATGGTTAAGTTAAATATAGGTTAATAATTAAAATGTATTTTATAATTATTTAGTATTAACCCTCCTGTCACCCTAGAGATAGGGTTAAGGTTAGGTTAGTTTGTTCACACCCCAAACCCTAGCTAACAGTGTTCATGCCCCAAATCCAACCCTAGCTAACACTGTGCCCACACCCCTAACCCTAGCTAGCACTGTGTCCACACCCCCAACCTAACCCTGTATTGACACCCCAAACCCCAACCTACCTAACACTATGGCGGTGTTGGGGTTAACCCTAAGCCTAACCCTGGGGATTGTACTGGTGTTGGAGTTAACCTACCCCTAACCCTAACCATAACCCTAACCCTAACCCTAACCCTAACCCTAACCCTAAACCTAACCCTAACCCTAAACCTAACCCTAAACCTAACCCTAACATAACCCTAACCCTAACCCTAATGCTAACCCTAACCGTAACCTACCCCTAACCCTAACCCTAACCCTAACCCTAAACCTAACCCTAACCTAACCGAACCCGAACCCTAACCTAACCTAACCTAACCGTAACCCTAACCCTAATGCTAACCCTCTAACCCTAACCCTAACCCTAAGCTAACCCTAACCCTAACCTCTAACCTTAACCCTAACCCTCTAAACCTAACCCTAACCCTAACCTAACCCTAACCCTAACCCTCTAACCCTCTAACCCTAACCCTAAAACTAACACTGGGGCTGGGGTTGGTGTTGGGGTTAACCCTAACCCTAACCTACCCCTAACCCTAACCCTAAACTTCTTAATCTAACCCTAAACTAACACTAACCCTAATCCTATCCTTATCCCTAAACCTAACCATACCCATAACCATAACCCTAATCTAATTCTAACCCCCTAGGACTTACCCTAACCCTAAACCCTAACCCTAACCCCAACCTCACTTAACCTAACCCTAACCCTAACCCAATCTCTAACACATACCTAACCTCAACCTAACCCTAACCCTAACCCTATCCCTATCCCTAACTTAACCGTAACCCCCTAACCCTAAACTTAACCCTAATTTAATCCTAACCCCCAACCTAAACCTAACACTGGGCTGGGGTTGGAGTTGGAGTTAAGCCTAACCCTAACACTGGGGCTGGGGTTGGTGTAAACCCTAACTCTACCCCTATAACCCTAACCCTAACCCTAACCTAATTCTAAACCTAACCCTAACACTAACATAACACTGGGGCTGGGGTTGGTGTTGGGATTAACCCTAACCCTAACACTGGTGCTGGGGTTGGTGTTAGGTTGTACCCTAACCTAACCCTAACACTCTAACCCTTACCCTAACCCTACCCCTAACCCTAACACAGGTACATGTGTTGGTGTCGGGTTTAACCTTAACCCTAACACTGGGGTTGGTGTTGGGGCTTGGGTTAACCCTAACCTTAACACTGGGGCATGTGTTGGTGTTGGGGTTAACCTTAACCCTAACTCTAACACTGGGGCTGGAGCTGGTGTTGGGTGTAACCTTAACCCTAACACTGATGATGGGGTTGGTGTTGGGGTTAACATTAAGCCTAACACTGGGGTTGGTGTTGGGGCTTGGGTTAACCCTCGTAATGTACTCAGAAATCTCGTATTTGGCCACACGGCGGTGCCATCTTATTTTGTATGATTGTATATGTTTTTTAATTGTCATTGCTGTGTTTATTTAATTATTTATAAATTTTAATTTAAGGTTAAAATATAATTTAATAATTTATATTTTTTTATTATTATTTAGTATTAACCCTCCTGTTCTCCTAGGGTTAGGGTAAGGTTTGCCTTTTGCGTGTCATTTTAATGTTGCTAAACTGATATGTCAATGATCATATTGCCACCATGTGGTCATTTGACTGAATTGAATGTTCTCACGTCTCAATGTTTCAGATTACAATATAGTGTTGTAGTGGTACGTGCAGCCTAGTGTGAGTCATATTTTCAATGAAAAAGAAAGTATTTTATAAAAATGCATTCTATTCTAGTTATAAGTTATTATATCATTTTTACTATTATTTTACTGTATATGTTTTGTGTTTTCTTATACCTAACTACATTTGTCCACTGGGTGGTGCTATAGGATATATATTCAATTATAGTAACAAATAAAGCCTATATCTTATTCTCCTAGAAAAAAGTATAATTTCTAACATGTGGTGACCGACAGGAATGTTTAAGAAAAAAAGTATTCAATTAAGTCGCATATTGTGTAAATAATAAGCGCAGGATAAGCAGACATTGCCTATCTGTTGAAATTGTCCATAAAAGTAATTCTGGGGGGAATAGGCATACATGCCCTCCCTTTACTGTATTTTATCTTTGTCTATAGCCATCGTATCTTACAATAACAAACACAGTTTAAACCGGGTTTAGGGTGTGGGGAAGAAGGGAAATATACTTTTTATGATCTTTGGTAGTTTGGTTTGAGGAATGTTTCAAGATCCCCGCTTGGCTAAACAAGGGGAACTTGAAACCGTCTTATTGGACCATGCGGTGGGAACTCAACAGCGACATAAAGGAAAGTCAAACAGCAACAACCACTATCAGCGCGTAGTAGTACCAGTACCAGACGACACAACAACTTTTTTCAGGTACTTCTGCAAAGTATTGTCTCACACTTCCCGATGCTTCACACCAAACGGATTTTCTTTGATCTTAACTGGCTGAGTTTATAGCCCACTGCAGAATCTACCAACGAAAGATGAACTGGTCTATTGTACTTGTACTGCCACTCGTTATATCAGCGCAAAACCATGGAGACGTTGGAATGCCAGAACATGGATTTTGCCAACCCATTTCAATACCACTGTGTACGGACATTGCATATAACCAAACTATTATGCCAAATTTGGTGGGTCATTACAACCAAGAGGATGCCGGACTCGAGGTACACCAGTTTTACCCCCTGGTAAAGGTACAGTGTTCTCCGGAGTTAAAATTCTTTCTGTGCTCTATGTATGCGCCTGTCTGTACGGTTTTGGAAAAGGCCATTCCACCTTGTCGTTCAATTTGCGAAAGGGCGAAGCACGGCTGCGAGGCGCTTATGAACAAGTTTGGCTTCCAGTGGCCAGAGCGTCTGCGCTGCGAGAACTTCCCTGTGCTAGGACACGGGAGCATTTGCGTGGGTCAGAACGACTCATCGGCTGCCACGGTCGCACCCGTCCACATGCCAGTTCCCGGGACACCCGGTATTCATGTGTATTCCACATCTGATCGACCATTCCGTTGTCCATCTGTTCTCAAAGTACCCCCCTATCTGAATTATAAATTCCTCGGGGAATCGGATTGCGCGGCCCCCTGTGATCACTCCAGGAGCGGTGGATATATGTTCTTCAACGACAAAGAAATTCACTTTGCGCGAATATGGATTCTCATCTGGTCCGTGCTTTGCTGTGCCTCCACCTTATTCACAGTTACCACATACTTAGTGGACATGCAGCGTTTTAAATACCCCGAGCGGCCTATTATATTCCTCTCCGGTTGTTACACCATGGTCTCCATAGCCTACATAGCGGGTTACTTCCTCGGAGACAAGGTGGTGTGCAACGACAGTTTCAGCCCGGAGGGCTACAAGACCATCGTCCAAGGCACCAAGAAGGAGGGCTGCACCATCCTCTTCATGATGCTCTACTTCTTCAGCATGGCCAGCTCCATCTGGTGGGTCATCCTGTCCCTCACCTGGTTCCTGGCGGCGGGCATGAAGTGGGGTCACGAGGCCATCGAGGCCAACTCGCAGTACTTCCACCTGGCGGCGTGGGCCGTGCCGGCGGTCAAGACCATCAGCATCCTCGCCATCGGGCAGATCGAGGGCGACGTGCTCAGCGGCGTGTGCTTCATCGGCCTCAGCAGCCTGGACCCCCTGCGGGGCTTCGTGCTGGCGCCGCTGTTCATCTACCTCTTCACGGGCACCTCCTTCCTGCTGGCGGGCTTCGTGTCCCTGTTCCGCATCCGCACCATCATGAAGAAGGACGGCACCAAGACGGAGAAGCTGGAGCGGCTGATGGTGCGCATCGGCGTGTTCAGCGTGCTCTACACGGTGCCCGCCACCATCGTCATCGCCTGCTTCTTCTACGAGCAGGCCTTCCGCCCCCACTGGGAGCACAGCTGGGTGGGCCACAGCTGCAAGGCGCTGGCCATCCCCTGCCCCGCCCACCCGGGCCCCCGCATGACGCCGGACTTCACGGTCTACATGATCAAGTACCTGATGACGCTCATAGTGGGCATCACCTCCGGCTTCTGGATCTGGTCGGGCAAGACGCTGCACTCCTGGCGCAAGTTCTACACCAGGCTGACCAACGGCAAGCAGGGGGAGACCGCCGTGTAGAACCCGTCGCCGTGGCGACCTTTCCTATGTCAGTTCCACTCGTATGCTGTATAGCCATTGTTCACCCACGTAGCACAGGGATTAGACACTTTGCAGCGGTTGTGTTGTTGTTGTGACACAACCATGGACGTAGAATGGAGACTTGTCTTGCTACCGGTGTGGTAGCTAAGGCATGCATACCAGACTGAAGGTGCTAGGGTTTCACGAGAAAGGCCAACCTGGATAAACAACAGCTGAGCCAGACTGAACAAATGAATGAACATGGCTGTGAAGAGCATATGTTAAAATGCTCTTATCCTCAGCCGCCTGGTCATTAAGCCACCATACACAGAGAATCCAACCATGAGAAACAACAAGAGGATGATTAACGATGACACAATGGCTGTTTATTGTTTCTTGTGTAGTGTCATGTAATTAAATGAAACTGTAAATAGTATTTGTAAAATCATGTGATTATACGTGTATTTAAACAACGTAGTCTGTTTCTGTTACCTGACTTTACTTTTGCACTGAATGGGTGCCACATAGACCTACACTTCATATATATACTTTGTTCAACTAATAACTTTGTTATGACTGTACCTAAAATGTTGTGGTACATTGTTCTTTGTTCAATTGTGTCTTCTCTACCAAAAAGGACCCCTATGTCCAAAATTGTCACAAGTAGGTTGTGCAGCACTTATCTTTTATTTTCAATATTAGCATTTGCTTTAAATTGTATTATTTAAAGGTACACTCCTCAATTATTTTAATAGCAGTCCCTCATATTCAGGGACACCGATGGCCTTGAAAGGGCGTGTGGCTGTAAGGGTAGAGAGGCGAGCAAGTATAGGAGGAGTAGAGAGGAGTGATTGTTATACTCATACATGCAGTGTTGGAGTTTCAAACCAAAACAACAGTGTAATGCTGCTTTCACAGGGGAAATTCCAGCCAAAAATCTGGAAATTCAATGTACCTTTAGCAGCGTTTTGAATTCACTTGTTAATCTGAATCTTTTATATGTTGTATAGAAAGTCAAGGTGACTAATGATTTAGTAAGTAAAAGCATTTTTTCAACTTTTCTTAGTACAAGGGCTGCCATGAAAGTTAAGTCATACCTCAACAGTTTATATACCCCTGTAAGATGAATACCATTAAAGGGAACATTAAAGGGCAAGATTCCCATGTTATATTACATACCTTTCAAGCATGATTAACTTTAAACTGTTAGCAGAAGAAGTCAAACGTTTGTAAATGGTACATCTCAAATGCTTTTGCGATGTCTCATTCACACAAGCACTGGCAACAAACTACCTTTCAAATAAAGTTGCAACAGTATTTACAATAAGTGATGTGATATTAAATAGCTTGCTTCCTGAACGTTAATCCACACACTAGTGGAGCTGGATCCCTGAAACTACCTCTCAACGTGACATGGAGGTGTGGACTTTGTTCAATCACAACTTTGCAGAACTGCTTTCAGATTTCTGAAACTAGTTCTTCTTAAATTAGAGATTTCATGCCAATTGGAGGTACAAATGTTTCATACACACTTCGTAATGAAATACCTGGCCGATAAAACAGGTTTTAACATTCTTAGGAAATCAGATACCAGAAATTCCCACAGGGCAGGGCAATTTCTATATACTGTAAATGTGTAATACCTGAATTAGTGTTTTGCTTTGCACAATAACGTGATGCGATATTGTTTACACGACTACATGAACGAACATGCACTTGTATGTGCAGGAAACCAACACCAAAGGAATAGTCAGTGATTGTAAGCTAATATACTTCTTGTCAAAGTCAGCGAATATCTCCTCACTGTTCGCTAGCTTCTCGTTCATACATGAACGAGAAAAATAATCCGGTGTTACTCCACAGCCCAGGCTCTGTAAAGGGGAACACAAACAAAGTGATGCAGACCGCACCACACAACACCATCCCAGCTGTGACAAGGCCATTCCGTTGCTCCAACCTTGTGGGGGACGTTTCTCAGAGAGCACCCTATGGCATTGAAGAGAGAGGTGTTATTGTTTTTGATCGATCATATCAGCAATCTTTCTCTGACTATACCTTGGAAAGACTGACTATACCTTTAAGTCGGCTCTGGACAATAAATGCACACTACCCCTTTAACTAAACTAAAGTTATAATTTAAAAATAAAGGCAGTATCAAAGACATCAATGCAATGACTTTGTAACCCTTTTAGGACGCTAGATTTACCATGTTTTCGACAAGTAAAGCACACTTACACATGTGTAGTCTGCATGTATGTGTGTATGATATCAGCTCTGTTTCCCTAGAATAAGGGGTTACAGCATTGCTTCATGTTGAGTGCCAAGTTGGAATCCCCCAAGTAATGCATGGCTGAAACGTATTCTCTGTGGTGGAGTCATAATGTGATGTTTGAGAAAGCAGATACTTCTGATCCAGGCACAGAGACCTTGAGGCAGCAGTGGGTGCTTTACAAAGGCACAAGCTTGCTGAATATTGGTGTGGTGTCAATGTAGAAGGGCCATGGAGTACATAATGAGATCATTAAAATATAGTGGGATATATTTCCCGCACATTGTGTGTAGTGATTGTGTATTTTGTACTCCTATGGTATGATTGGCCTGAGTTGTCTTGATGATCATTCCGTCTGCACAGACCCTGTTCTTGTGAGGTGTTGAGTATAGATCTGGCTCCTAATAATAATAGGGAAGCAGAGCATGCTGAAACCCAACCCAACGACCACATACTGCGCTTTACATGCCTGAGCTTTTGGGTGGGTTGGGGGGATGGGGGACGGGGGGGATTATATTTGTAACCCCGGGTACCGATATCCAGTTTTCTCAAAACAAGGATAAAAGCTAAAGCGCTGGCCCTTGTAAGCATGGGTGTGGCGTTCACGTTCACAGGGAGCGCTCCGGTCCCCTGTGTGTTGAGGGGAAGTTTGACGTGCCTTTAGACAAAGCCGGTGATTACAGAGTGACACAGCGCGGCTGCATGCGCGCGTCGGAGGAGAAGAGCTGTAAATCTGCCCATCCCTCTCCAAACCTGCCCCGTTCCGTCTGTCTCTGGGCTCAGACACACGGGCGGTGAGGATGCCAGTGACTCAGTGGAGCGGCGGCGGACCAGTGCCTCGTGACAGCCTGTCTCCTGGGTGCTGATCACTTCAAAGGGCGGCTGAAACCCGACCGGGGCCTTGTAAACAGTGCCGGCTGGCCCCAAGGCCCCTCTTCCTGCGCCTAACTCAACTTAATGGCTGTCTTGTTTGGCTTTGCACTGGAGCAGAGAAACGAACGAGGAGTCGGGGGAATGACGAGACGCGGCGGGTGGGTGGGGTGATTATGGGAAGGGGAATGGGGGAAGGGGTGATGGGCGTGGGGGGGGCAGGAATATGGAAAACTCGTTGTCATTTGGGTACATTCTCCTCCAGGGAGAGAATATGAGAATGAGCACATCTGTGATTTGGAGAATCTAGACTAACATCTTGGCTCTTGATCATTCAAAACTAAACGCTATCAGATACCTTGACTCATTTTGACTTTAGCCAACAAAATCTCCCCTTCAAGTAAGCCTATTGCATTTAGCCAGTTGGGAATGTTTAACACAAATTGTACCTGAGTTGAGGCTGGAGTTCTGTGCTTGCAGAGGAATGTTAGCTAATAGCCTGTTGGAAAATCTGAGCCATTTATAAGTCAGTCATGCTGTGCAGACAAAGCCTTCAAACTGAGCCTATTAACTGCCCAACAGGTGGGAATGCTAGGTTTTAATGTCAGTTTCCCAGTCCTCTTTACGTAATAGATGAGCGTTTGCTGTGTAATGTTACACCATAAATTGATCGTATGTGTTTCCCACTTGCACATTTCCTGTTTGCTTGGGGGCAAGAAAGGACACGTCAAGGAATGGGGCTGAGGCAGAAGGAATGCTCCACATGTAAATAATACATGTCGTTCTGATTGGAAAGAGACATCGGATCGGATTGTCAACCATGGATTTTATCTGTCCACGTGTCAACGTTCATCCTGTTACTATGCAGCCACTGTTCAGGCATGAATGAACCATGGAAGCATCGTGAGACAGTATGTGCTTTTATGCGATGTCTGTAAAGTGAAACAAGGGTTATAAAAGCACTATGGATACAGCAAAAGATGTATGACCAAGGGAATAAAACGAGAGAAATAGAAAATACCCTGATATATAGCGGGTCTGTTACTAATCAAATTCCTGGGGTGAACTCGAAACTGTAAAGAGAAATACACGACCAGTCATAGGCATATTTTACCCTGACAATTACTTGAGACTTTCCAGAGCACACACAGTGTACCTGCCTTGCTGGTTCCCCTGAAATGCTAACAGGAAGTACAATATGTTCTCTCTCCTATTATCATTGCTTCCAGGGGTAGCCTCTGGGGCGGTACAAGAGAGAGTTGGCAGGAGAGCGGTGTGCATTTTGAGCTTTCGATTTTAGCCCATAAATAACGGGCCCTGTCCACATGCACAAGGAGCCTTTGTTTCTTTCTTTGGTCCAACAGACCTGAAAGGTGTGTTGTTTTTGAAAGGTTGTACAATTGTCTTGTCTGGCAAAACCAAAATAATTGTTTGGCATAAAATAAAGTCATTGATACTGTCGATTATACTTTAACATGATATGATTGTGTTGCTGTTAAGTAGAAACCACACACAACTACTGTTGTGGCATTAGACGTGTCCGATCAGGACATGCACCTGAGTTTCATTGTATACACCAGTACAATGTCAATAACGAAGTATATTCTATTCTATTCTATTCTATTCTATTCTATTCAATTGTATTCTGTTCAAAGGGTTGGTTTGAGGAGGAGATTGATAAGGCTTGCTGTAACACTGTTGTTATACAGACAAACACACACACACACACACACACACACACACACACACACACGGCTGCTTCTGTAGTTTGTCTTCATCTTTCCTTGTTCATTGGTGGAAAGGGTTTGTGTTTGTGTGTGCACTGTACACGTGCGTGTGTGTGTGCGTGTGTGTGTGTGTGTGCCAGGCCACTCCTGCTGCTGTGCAGAGCGGTGCTGACAGCTGCGTGACAGATATTTTGGGAGCTCGCAACACGCCTGGGATAATGACGGGCTTGATTTGGAGGAGTGTGTGGGCAAGGAGGGCCACTGGTGTGCATGAAGACACACCACAGTGTGTACACAGCAGTGCCGCGCTCATAAACCCTGGCACAAGCAGCCAGTGACACTAAAACAAACAGGGAAACTGCACTTCTTTACCATTGGGCGAAAAACCTCATAAATCCAAATTGGAGCTATTTTTATATTTATACACATTTAAGATGATTTTATCTTGTTATATACACATTTAGTTCAAGAGTTCAGCAAGTTCCACTATCGGTTCGAGGAAACCTAGTCTAACTCCTATTCAGGCTATACTGAAAGGAAACAGTTTAGCCGTGAAAAAAACGATTTAAACAGTATTATTTTAAAGATGATTTGTTTTTTTTTTGTTTTTTTTAAATGTCTTCATGGCACATTGTGTGCGGTCTGTACAGTATGAACTAAACATGATGCTGTCAATCATATCCACCCAATGTCTCTTATTTCCCTCTCAGGCAACAAGTTGAAGTTGAAGTGGTCAATAGTGTGTCGACACATCACTTCCAGTAGGGTGGCTGGGGCATTATATCCTAGATCCCTGGCAATGCATTTCAATGAGAGGGGGCGGAGCTTCTGAGGGAGAACCCTGTCATTGTATGGAGTGGTATTTTAGTTTTGATCGAGTTCAAATATCCACAAGCTTTCTCCAGAATGACTGACCTTTAACCCTCCTGTCGCCCTAGGGTTAGGGTTAGGGGTAGGTTTAGGGTTAGGGCTAGGGCTAAGGTTAGGGTTAGGTTAGAGAAAAGGTATTTTGCTGGTCATAGTTGCAGGTTAATCCTCCCTTTGCCCATGGGTCAAAATGAAATGGTTAGGTTAAAATATAGGTTAATAATTAATAATTATTTTATTATTATTTAGTATTAACTCTCCTGTTGTTCTAGTTAGGGTTAGGGTTAAGGCACAAGGGTTCTGGTTAAGGGTTAGGGTTAAGGCAAGTGTATGTTTTCCATCGAATTATATAACCATGCTATCTTGTTTCCATGTTCTGTGTTCTTTGTAGAATCATAGGAACACACTTCATAGTTTGTAGTAGAAGAAAAGGTTAGTAGTGAGTCATAGACTAGCCACCAATGATGTTACTAGAGGCCTCACTTTTACCGTGTGGAGTAAACATTTTTCGTGTGATAAAGCCAGGATGACGTGAGATATACCACAGAACATGTTTCAACCGAACAGATTTGTGTGGCGCGACCTAACTCCTGATTAAATGTTGCCATGCCTGCAAAGCTTATGGATGTAGTGGCTTTCATAAGTTAAATACCCAGCAGCTTCTCAGCTCCACATTCAGCATATGTTTCAAATATCTAAGCATGTAAAAAAAAAAACTTTTGTTAAAAATAATAATAATATAAATAATATATATAATATATATAATATTAACAAGGATATTTGTTTTCATAAAATACCTACTGTAGCCTCAATATTTCAGTTCAACATTCAACACTCAACTTTCAACATATAACATATACATTCAACACTAACATTTGAATTAAGGTAATGATAATGAGGATTTGGGCAAATTAACTCAACAGTAACAGTAAATCATGGCTATGGAATCTTTCTCTCCCCCCCTTTCTCTCTCTCTCTCTCTCTCTCTCTCTCTCTCTCTCTCTCCCTCTCTCTCTC
>JAODUG010015504.1:8439-23389 GCA_027564795.1 Aphredoderus sayanus | reverse complement strand
GTGATTTGGGTCATTTTGACCCAGAGGACATTACAAGGGTTAATAAGACATTTAGCCTGGAAGAATTAAATACTTTCTATCCATATTTAAGGCTGATGAAGTTATGCAGTTTCTTATTCAGAACAAACTGTAAGGTGTTGGGCAAACCCTGCTTTGGTACACCAACATAACTATAGGCTTGTTTTAATCTGAGGAGAGAATAGCATTTGTGGGAGCCAAATCATCATACACATGACTTATTGTATTATGTACAAATAATGGGAAATTATGTTACTAACTCAGAATATCTTATTGTTTTATTACTTGATATATAATATATGATGATAATAGTACACTGCAGTAGGCCTATTGTTAATGCACACTAGACACATAGGCTGCTTTAACCCTTGTGATGTCCTTTGGGTTAGAATTATCCAAATCACTAGCTCTTTGTGGAAGATGGAAGGCACTTATCCTCATTCTACATCTTACACACACATATGATGTGCATTTTTTATTTTCTAGCGTTTTTCAAGACATTAATATTGCACATTCATTCTGCCTTGCCATTCCGACAAGAGGGTACGTGAGGCGGAATGGGGTTTATTGTTGTTCACCTCAACATCGGCACGGCAGCAGTGGGTACAGTGCCTCGGAATCATGTGTAGGGACAGCCGGTACAGTGGAACAGGGACAGGGGTGTGACGTTTTGATAACCAGCCATATGTATCCACAAGCACATTTTATTTCATGAAATTATGGGTTACTATATCGCAAAATCACAGCAATCCTTTCCCGCTACAGGAAGATTATGAGGCAGATTTTCCTAGGCTAGACAACTGATAGAGCTTTGGTCCACATAACACAATTAGTGATTATTCGGTTAAACAAGAAATGTTACAGTTAAACAAATACATACAGTAGGCTATCTTTGCTATTATCACAGACAAAAGTTATGTTTTTGCATGATATGACAGATCGTTGATCCAGATAAAAGCAGTTGTAACTCGCACTCCCAAGGACGGCAATCAGTTTTTGGCAGCGGATCACTTTTTTGTAAGACAGTGTACAACAAAATGAACAAGACAAGTTAAATAGACTATTTCTAATCAGTTTACTGTTACTGAACAATAGTATTAATTAATCTAATGTAGTTATAATTGTGCACATCATGCTCTTGATAAACTATTGCTGACTATCGTGGAGAACCTAGTGTAATGTGCCTACTATATGTTATCAAAAGGTAGGTTTACAGATTTGTGTTTGAGTTTAAACTTTTACTTGGGGGTTTTCTTCCCGCGATCAATTTAAGTTCCTTTTAGCTAGTATATTTTGTTGAATACTACGGTAGCTTGCTATGGGCTGTCATATATCCTTGTATAGGGGATCTCTACATAGAGGAACTTCTATGTAGAAAGAGTGCACTTCTATAATTTGCCGGTTTCACCGCATCTTTTCCTTCTATGGCCATTACAGGCCGGGAGGGTAACAGTCCAGTTTGAAAGGCCCAGTATGTCTCCAAGTAACATTGACATAACTACTATCAAAAACAACAATAAATTAGTTTTTTGTGGAATGACTCCTTTTAAGAAAGATAATTGGCTTCACATTTTGTTTACTTTAGATTCCCTTTGATGTGGTTTAGAGTCAGCAGTGTGTTGGTTCGGAGCCACAGTCTTTCTACCATTGTAGTATTTGATATGTGTGGATTAATAAACACATTTAGTTTATCCACTACAGTCCTGTGCAGGTGTTTTCCCCATTGCCACATGCACACAAGTGACATACATGAGCGAACACAGAGCATAATCGTCATTGGCCCTCATAGACTGAGAAACATCCATTATAACAGAATGTGTGTATTATCTTCTGTCTAGGTTCCTGAGCTTTATTATAATAATGCTCTGACTCTGAAGTCAGCTTAAAACGTAGTCTACTGTAGCTGTTTCTTTAACGTCACAACTTCAGGGAGTGATTGAGACACACACCACTCATGATTGAGGCACACCAATTGAGAACCACTCATCTAATGGCTAGCTAACTGCTTAGTCTATGCCAAAATAACAGGGTGGCCAGCCTACAGGTAGCCTACAATGTCAACCACGGTGTCATAAGCATGCAAATACATTTCTAGAGGAAAATAGAGGCTTACAAAAGGTGCGGGAAAAGGCGTCAGCTCCTCAACTGCTCCCACAAGCAGCTTCTGCCTACTGTCAAGTGTCTGAGGTGCTCTGCACTGCTTCCTCTACGCTCATCTTGTTTGTCCAGTGGTGCATGCCGCTGCAGCCTGAACATTGTTTACATTTCTTTTACGGGCAGTATTTACGGATAAGCACACCACAGTCAGCCAAACACATTTCATATTTGGGCGGGAAGGCCACCAGGGGTGGCCAATCACATTTTAGGGGTGGCCAGTGCAACTCCTGGCCATGCCCCTGACTATGACTATTGTAGAATGTTTTAATGTCATGTTCGATGTTATTTACCAGGTGTTATGTTGCAAAATATGTGTCGTTCTATCTAATCAGAAATGAAGTTTTATTATTAAAAGCCGTTATGCAAGAATAACACTGGTGATTCTAGTGTAAACTTATATGCCTATGCTGTTGGGCTAACAGGAAGGATGACAATCGGGCATTGATTTGATTGTTTTGAGTCTTCCTTGATTTCATAACATTTCCTGTCACCTCCTTTTTGGATTGTGATTATATCATGCCAAAGATGCTGGTTGACTTGGTCCATCCCTATACAAATGAGACACCCCTGAACCAAATGTAAGATGACCCCTTGACCTGAAGCCAGATAGTGCACGTGATCATTCAGCACACCCTGACAGAGGTTGGTTCTCTGTCTTGCCTCGTCTACCACTGCAGTTTTTCACTGGTGCTATTGATTTCTCTCTAAGCCCCAATGTTGTTTGGCTCAGCAGTGTCCTTCATTAAGCAACTAGGCATTGGAACAACCACCTTTGTTTGACCTCAGATAGTCATGAGTAGAAACAGTTCTCTTGGTATTCCTTTATCTTTCTCATTTGGATTTTGAAAAAGTAGGTTTAATATACACTTGTAATATAGTAAGATAATTGTTGCCCTTTTTTATACAAAAGGCTAGGCTAAATAAGAATACATTCCCATTAAAGATTCCAACTGCACAAAAAACATTAAGGACAGTTTCTAGTTTGCATTGTTGTATTCTTTTCTTAACCCTCGTAATGTACTCAGAAATCTTATATTTGGCCACATGGCAGCGCCATCTGATTGTGTATGATTTGTGTGTTTTTCAGTTGGCATTGCTGTGTGTATATGTATTTATTAATAATTTATGTATTTATGTTGGTTTTTTTGTGCCTTTTAACCCTCTTGTTGATCTCGGGTTACAAAGTCATATCTTGTTGTGCCAGCAGTGCACATCATATGTGTGTGTAAGCTGTAGAATTAGGTTTAGCGCCTTCTGTATGCCACAAAGAGCTAGTGATTTGGGTTATTTTGACCCAGAGGACATCACGAGGGTTAAGTTCTCTCATTTTCAAAAAAAAAAATTAATATCTATTGTACAAAGACTTGTTTTAGCAACCATCACTCCTGTGTGTTCCAATGGTATGTTGCATTAGCTAATCCAAATGTATTACTTTAAAGAGGCAAATTGATCATTCTAAACTTTTTGCATGTCAGCAATTCTATTCTGAGAAATGAAGGCTATTCTAGTAATAATAGAAGATTTGCAGAGGAAAAACCACTGAGAGTTAATGACTCTTACGCACGCATCAATTGCTGCTCGACATCAGCATCTGACATTATTCGTTGTTCTGTGAGTCAGACCAGCTGCTTATTGTATGTGTGTCTGTCAAAAGAGGTGCAATTTCCCTGTGGAAATGGCTACAGGTATATAAACCGTAGTGGGAGGTTGTTTTGAAAGGTGTTGCAGCCTGAGGATTAAATATGTCACCCAAAATGAAACATTGTAGGATGTGGAAATCTAAGGTAGTGCAGCTTTAAGATATCAAAACATACCACAAACATTCACAGTGCATTTCCCTTCCTTCCCAAACTCGGCACATTTCTGGCCCTATGGAATGGAACTAGTTACGGTCAGGAACATTTGTTTGTCTGCATAGACCTACATGTTACTACTGAATTTGATATTGTTTACAATTAAGTCACTTATCCTACTATATGTTGTTTTCAATCCAGTGTTATTATTACCATATAGTATATTTAGTATTCAGTAGGAATATCAAAAACTTGAATCAAGAAACAAAGATTTATGTATATTGGATATTTAGCTTTATACAAACAATTTGTCAGCTGAATCTATTAACAGCCTCCAAATTATGCTTTATCATTATCTTGGTTAGATGTCACAACATAACCTGTTGTCACAATGAAGACCTGATTGTTGCCCAAACTTTGGGACAGTAAACATCACATGAAAGTCACATTGTCTTCTCTTGGCTTTATGCTGATTATACACAATGCACACTCTCTCTCAACACACACACACAGTGTGAAGGCCTCAGTGACCTTCATTTTGTTTGAAGCACTGCTGTGGTGGATTTATAAGACATGATTTTATGACCAGGCAGATGTGCATGGCAAACTGATGTTGGCCATGAAAGACCAATTTAGATTGCTTTTCTTAGAGGGGTCCTTAGTGATTATTGAAAAATTGAACAAACCCACAGACAGATCTGATAGCAACAATATGTGTGAATATGTTCATACTGCTTTAGTGCACAACATTTAAATGTCATATATATATATATATATATATATATATATATATATATATGCGCTATAATATTTTAACATTAAAGGTGCTACGTGTAATTTATTTCGTTTAAAGATGCTCTATGTAGTTTTAGCCCAGCTATATAATTCAAACTCCACATTTCAAGCAGTTAGGGGGCAGCATATCACCAGAATGAAGTGGTGTCCACCCGCTATTGTAAGAAGAAGTCAATACAATCACGCACCTCATTCTCATAGCTCTACTTTGTAGCCTACACAATACTTACAGACATACACTTGCAGTTGATCTTGATGGAATGTACAGGTACTCCGATGGAATGTGAAATTATTCTCAAATAGCGAAGCGACGCATGTAATTGCTTTGCACCACTGAATATGATGCAGAAGCAAGTAGCCTAAATAGATTCAATTTGATATTGACCTTGCAAAGTTTTCATCTAGACTGGGGGGGGGATGCTCCACGTTCCGATTCAACCACCCTATATCGCAAACCACACATTTGGCCATGGCATTGAATAGCCAATATTGCCAGTGTTTTTTGGCTGTGGCAGTTTTCTTGTTAATATGGTCTTGCTCAAAACTCCTACTAAACCAACCACACGGGAAGATTATAAAATAGCAGTGTTGTTGACTTGTTCATTTTAGCAGGTCGGTTGAATTGTGTATTCTTGCTTAGATGCAATAGGCATAAATCACTTTGAAATATTGGCGAAGGTGGAGCAGAGGCTCTGAGGGGGAGTGTGGCCATTTAATACACATAGCACCTTTTTACCCCTCATGATGTCCTTTGGGTCAAAATGACACAAGTCACTAGCTCTTTATGGCAGATCGAAGGCGCTAAACCTAATTCTACAGCTTACACACACGCGTGATGTGCACTGCTGGCACAACAAGGTGTGAGTTTGAAACAACAAGAGGGTTAAAAGGCACAAAAAACAACACAAATAAGGTTAAAATGAGAAATGGCTTTGTTTGCTTTTGTACAATTAATTAATGAAAGAGTCCATGTAAAATGTGTAAAAACATTGCGTCATTATTTCACTAAGACCTTACCGGCCAGGTGAAACATTAACGGCCACAAATTGCTCTATTACAGTTATTAAATAGTACAGTTATTAAATCCATAGAAGACACACCCATGGGCACACAAATGTGGCATTAGCTATGTGTTATTGCAGTTGTTGCTGTACTGAAAAAGTTAAAAGTTATTTTTTATGAACTATTAAGATTAGGGGTTAGTTTACCCACAATGATTTTAAAATTGAGACGACCTGGTTGTACAGACAGCGAAAACTGTGATCTTGCGGAAGTACTTTGTCAATCTATATTTCTGTTTCACAAGAATAATATTAGTATCATTAAATGATTTGCTGAACTTTTTTTGAATTCTTATAATGCTAAAAAATCAATAATTGTGTTAGCAAGGCTGTAGCTAGCTGGCTATTATGCTGGCTCACTCCGCGCCTGATGATTCTGTTGTGTGTTTCTAATGCTCGGTTTGTACCATGCCTAAATGCATTGAGTTGCTGCCATGTGATTAGCTGCTACTTGTGTTAACAAGCAATTGAACAGGTGTACGGTTTAAAGTGGCCATGAGTGTGTGTAACAAATACACACACACACACACACACACACATACAAATTCCATTGATTTACAATCAACCAGCTGACCAATTATTATGTTGTTGTTATTATACTGACCAAGGACAACCAAACTTCACATTATGACTTCACTACAGGAAGTAGAATTGGGAAATTTAAGGCCACATTCTAGATGGGCTATTAGAGACTTCTTATATATTGGGATTATAGGTGTTGTCAGTAGCTGCTGCAACAGGTTGGTACTTGTGAACAACGATCACAAATGTCTCCCAAACACTGCTCTATTCTATTATTGGATTTTAGCAGAGTAGAGCCGGATATAAAATATTATTTTGTTCCATTGAAATCATAACGGATTAACCAGATTAAAAGCCTTCTTGCCCATACAAATTAGCGCATTAGCATTCAACCTTCTTTGAGGAGATTTTCTTCTAGGTAATCATCAACAGCATGTGAGACAAAATGCAATACTGCCGCTTAGTGTTGTAGTTGATTAAGGTTATAATCCTTCATCTACCTTAACCCTTGTGATGTCTTTCAAGTCAAAATGACCCAAATCACTAGCTCTTTGTGGCAGATAGAAGGCGCTAAACCTAATTCTACAGTTTACACACACACACACATGATGTGCACTGCTGGCACAACAAGGTTAGAGTTAGAAACCCGAGGACAACATGAGGGTTATAAGGCACAAAAAACAAACAAATATTTAAATAATTAATAAAAAGAAAATTCACACAGTAATGACAATAAATAAAAAATCACACACAAAATCATACACAATCAGATAGTGCCCTCTGGTGGCATAATTCGATAAGATTAAGGACATGACGAGGGTTAAATCGATGTTCAGTTGTGCCTCATATAATAATAATAGAAATGTATATTTGAAATAACTATCATAATCCTTCCTTTTCACAAGAAAACATGTTTTCTGTCACATTCACATCAATGATGTTTTGCTGTAATGTAATAATTGTTTTATACTAGCACTGCACAAAGGGCTGTGAGAAAGCTATGTTTTTGTTTGGGTTTTATTGTTATTGTGACAGGCTTACGATGACATGCATTTCGTTAACAAAATCTCTTTGGTTGTAAGTAGTTCATTGAGATGTGTGGGGGTAATAGCATGTTGACAAAGCAACATATGTGTGTACCATATGTTTAGTGTAAGGGGGAGGGTGAATGTAGCCATTGGCTCCCTACAAGTACACACACAAATAGCTCACAATGCTAGGGAACCTATGGTAAACCAATGGTATACCTCCTCTTTCACCTCCTCTTTAACTTCAGAGTAGTACAGTCACACTGATTTGCTACCAGTATTGCAAACTGACAGTTTTTTTTTTTTTTATAAACCTAAAAGGTATATGCTAGGTAAATCAGTTTCCCCTATGAATTATTCATTCTTTTAAATACATAAAAGCATTTATTTATTGAAAACATATTACAGAATATGTTTACCCTTTGAGTCGTATTTATTTGCTAAGAGGAATCAGAAATCTTTCAAAAAATCACCATTGTTTTGTAAACAGATTGTCTGATCCTGATCTAATCTGATGGAAAGAAGTGACAGTTGATCAGACAGGATTAGAACTCATGCTCCTTTTATAAAGAGCTGTTTACTCCAAAGTAGCTGGACCACAACATTATCTCAATCATGGGAACATCGATTGATGTCTTCCCTAATTTTTTAAAATGTTTTCATAATCAAGACGTTTCTCGGATGTCCATTTACAGTTTCATCAATCTCTGACATTTATACCTGCATGCTACTGTGGTGCTGGTTGCTACAGTATATTGTCAATATTGTCAACAACATGTCCACTGTCTAAAGATCTAGACAACAATGTTTTAAACATGGTCTTGTAAATCTTTTCGACAACAAAAAATTTATAATCTATATATACATGTTCTGATAGGGCCAGGGCATGTGTTGCTTGATTTCCCCCCTGCCCCCTGAACACACACACACACCTGTGATCTGCTCTCTGATTGCCCTGCTGTCTAAGGATTAGGCCCCAAGTCCGGTATTTAGCCACACACACCTGACCTCGACGCAGTTCTTGGCTGGCTGAGACAGCCCCACATTTAGATTTAGCTTTAGCCGTTATTAAGTCACTAAGACATAAACTTATGTACAGGCACTTACCGCAGTAACACTGTAGAACCTAAAACCTCAGCCTGACAGGTGATGTTAGGCAGAGCCATCTTTAAATGTATGTGAACATCTAGGAAAGTTTGGAGGCCCTCTGAAGACTTCCCGCAACAAAGAGTTGAGTTTTTTCTGATAACAAATCTGGATTTCACTAGAGTTTAAACAAGTCTGCTTAGAAATGGAACCATAACTGTGACCTTCAAGAAAATATGGGAATAGGCAGCTCTTTTGCACCAAGATCTGATCAAATCTTTACCATAAGGTACGTTGTGAGTCTTCGTTCAGACACTGAGAATTATTTGAAGATTCTATAATTGGAACAGGACTTTGTTTTGACAACTAGGCAGGGAAGGAGGATTCCTCCATGTTTTTCTTTGGAGTGGTTTCAGGACTGCCACTGTCAAAACGAAGACCTCTTTCTAATATGGGTGGCAATAGAAGTATATGGACCATCTCCCTCCTGTGGCAAATACTATTGCTTAATTGACTCCCGTTGGCTTTCCAAGCTCTATAGATTCTTTGTTCTGCTGCCAGGCTGTGTGCCCTAACATTGTGTTTGCCTGTGTTTTTTTTTTTTTTTTTTCTTTCAGATTTTTGAGGTTTTCACATGACTCTGCCTTCCTCCGAGCCAAAGCTATAAAGTGTGGCATGTTTTTCCTGTGTGCCACTTAGTGGGTTTTTAATGTGGGTCAGATGGTTGGTTTACTTATTTAATACATCCTCTGACTTAACAGGGTGCTGTTGTTCTTTTCCGTAACAAATCCTTAATCTGATAAGGTCTTAATATTTTAACCCTCGTGATGTCCTTAAAAATATAGGATTTGGCCACCCGGCGCCGCCATCTGATTGTGTATAATTTTGTGTGTTTTTATAATTGGCATTGCTGTGTGTATTTATTTCTTTATTAATTATTTCTTTATGTATTTATGTTGTTTTTTCGTGCCTTTAAACCCTCCTGTTGTCCTCTGGTTTCAAACACACCCCTTTTTGTGCCAGCAGTGCACATCATATTTCTGTGTAAGCTGTATAATTAGGTTTAGCGCTTTCTATCTGCCACAAAGAGCTAGTGATTTGGGTCATTTTGACCCGAAGGACAACACAAGGGTTAACACATTAGGCTATGTTTTAATGTGGACTAGTGTGGCCAATATGTTTGATAGTGTACTATGTTTTCAATCCTTTGTTTGTGTCTCTGTCCTCTGTTCAGAGTGAGCTTGGCACCGAGGCAGAATCTCCCACGGATCATCCTGAAGGGAATCTTCCAGGGGGTTAAAGTGGTTCGGGGACCCGACTGGGATTGGGGCAACCAAGACGGTGAGTAGTAGTGCAGTGGGTGAAGCCTGTGTACCCTGCACTGTGCATACCATTGGTATGTTGTTGACCAGCCAGCCGGGCCTCCTATTCCTCCACAGAATGGAGCTGTGTCTCTTCAACAGTTTTATTACCGCTCACAACATACGGTCCTAACCTCATGTCTCATTAACCCACAAAATGTCAGCGTGTTAATTGGCACTCTTGCCTGCATTTATAGTGGCAGTGACTCACTGGGTCTGTTCCACAGATGTGTGTGTGTGTGTGTGTGTATGTTAATTTACTCATTCCTTTAAAGGAAATCTCCTTAAAATTCTATTTTTGTTTCTTGTTGTCTTTATCGTCTCATGGTTGGCTATACAAAGATGATCCTATAACGCTATGCTTGTGTTCCGCAGTTTATGAGGAATAAATAATATCTTTAGGGATGTTTACTGTTTCATGTAGTGGGTCTTTGTGGTTTCAAGATCTGGAATGTCTGTGGATTCCCATGATGTTAAACCAAAGGTCAGGGGAATTTGACTTGCTGTTCCAAAATAATTAGGAA
This sequence comes from Aphredoderus sayanus, assembly GCA_027564795.1. Lineage (NCBI taxonomy): Eukaryota > Metazoa > Chordata > Actinopteri > Percopsiformes > Aphredoderidae > Aphredoderus > Aphredoderus sayanus. The sequence continues at coordinate 13,044 of JAODUG010015504.1, read as the reverse complement.
TTTAATGTTAATGCATGAAAAGTGATGTAAAATGTTTTTTGTAGTGTTTCTGGTTGCGCGGAAAAATGCCCCTTCTCTCCAGATACAAATAGCATTGGATGCTTTTGGTTTGTTAAACATGTTCTGTCCCATAATTAATCCTTACGGGAAGGATACAATGTTTTCAATGTGCTTGCTGGTCTGGGGTCCTCTTAGTTTCTAAGAATAGCATCTCTCTGGTTCTCTATGGTAGCACAAATGAGTCAAAATGTCCTTTTGGTGTCTTTGTATTAATGCCCTGGGTTATTGTTAAGTCACTCATCAGGAATGAATGGTCGAAGTGCATATGGGATGTTCTGGGCATGCCCAGACCCACACATTATCATCCTTTTAATGCGGTCATCTGTGCAACCCACGCCTATCTTGTTTCTCTTTGTTTTTGTTTTGTTTACAGGATGGGATTTCATAGAGGAGTTTACTAAGTGTCGACATTCCACTTGTTGGCACTTTTTCCTTTTTGTGTCTATAGTGCAGAACATTTGTTTTTGTCTACCACCTTGACTATCGGAAATTCTCAAATTCACTTTTTTCTTTCTGCCATTTATAGGACCATGACTGGATCCTGTGCATGCCACGTCTTTAAGTGTTAACATGTGTTATTTCTCTTTTAATACACTTTGTATTTTCCCTGAGTTTGCATGTGACCACACTACCCTGACATGTCTGTTGTCCTTAATGGCATTTTTCTCTTGCTCTTTCTTTCTTTCTCTCTCATTCTACAACCCTATGTCATCCTGCTATTTTGAAATGTTGTCTGAATGTGTTCTGTCTATGTAGGAGGGGAGGGTAAAGTTGGGAAGGTAGTGGACATTCGTGGCTGGGACACAGAGTCTGGTCGCAGTGTGGCCAGTGTCACCTGGACCAACGGCACCACCAACGTCTACAGAATGGGCCACAAGGGCAAAGTAGACCTAAAGTATGTGTCAGATGTACAAGGAGGCTTCTACTATAAAGACCACCTACCAAAGCTGGGTAAGATGGTTTCTTAATAAAATGTACTGAATGCACCACTGTGAGTCCAGTTTCTCACACAACTTGTTTCGGCCTCTTTATAGGGGAGCATGCAGAGCTTCAGAGGCAAGAGAGTGCAGACGGCCACATCTTCCAGCAAGGGGACAAGGTCAAGTGTCTCCTGGAGGTAGACATCCTCCGACAGATGCAGGAAGGGCATGGAGGGTGGAACCCCAAAATGGCAGAGGTATTTGAGCCCTTTGGCTATCTCTAATACAAATAATGAACTGTAATTGTAATCTAATGTCATTTTAGTCAAATTTTCCAAATATCTCCTCAAGGTCTGCTGGCTTACAGTTTTCTTGCTTGTGCACAGCCCTGGCTCTGTAAATAGGAAGACAAACAAAGTGACGGACAAAACTCACAATAATGCCCTGGGCTTTGCAATGCATTTCTAATGTGTGAGGTGGACCTTCTGATTTGTTTGATTTGAGTTCAGAGTTAGCAAACGTTCTTGAGAATGACAAACCCTACTTTTGAAGGTACCATCCTCAGTTTGTCTTGCACATACCAATACAAATACAAAACCAGTACAATACATTGTACATTTGCTTTGAAAACCCATCCTACACCTGACTTCTGAGTGGCTCACACCATTTTACCCATAGTTACAAAAAGTTAACCTGACATGCCAGATGGATTGTGGTTCACAAGTCCATCTGGGAAGCTGTCCATAGGAACTGTTTGTTTAGGGCGGTTTGTCATAAAAATCTTGAACCATTTGTCTGTCACCGTAACTTCAACCACTCTGACCAACTGCAGTATGAAATTTAATTATTGCCGAAACAATTTGGGAGTAGAGCAAAAACATATTTTACGTCTAAAAAGGCCTTCAATGGTGTTGTTCTATTTTCAGTTGAGATACAACTGACGATATAGCATCATCTACATTTAGGTTTTTAGGATCCGCCATTGTTATTTTAAATTTCGCTTACTCTGTCTTCACACCTAAACTACGCCCGTAGCAATAATGACGACTCTGATTTGAAATTAAATTGAAGCTCGCGAGATCAGGATGATCACGCAAGGCTAACAAAAAGTCTGCCTACCTTGTTAATTGCATGATCCTAACAAAGATTTGTCTATACTGGGTGTACTACATTTGTGTGGGCTAACATTATGTACTGAACCTGGTAATTGTTTATGTAACTAGCTCATATGGACACTGGCAGGCAACAGAGCAAACGCAAACAGCGCCTATTACTCTCAAATCCAAACTGCTATAGGAAATAATAAGGTCACAGTGGCCGAGACAGAGATCCAGGCCAAAACAGCCTCTGTGTGTTTACAGTACATCTGTCGCATCGGAACAGTCCACAGGATCACAGACCGGGGCGATGTCAGAGTCCAGTACAGCAACAATATCCGCTGGACGTTCCACCCTGGGGCCCTCACTAAGGTACTAGGCTACTGCTTTTAACCTCTGTTGTGCAGTAGAAGTAGCTAGCGGGCTAGAGCGTTAGTGTGTCATACGTTAGCATGAGATTTGTTAGCATTAGTTGTCCTACAGTAACATGATGTCCTGCTGATAGGGTTGCTGCCTCAGCCCTGTAAAAATCCCAGACACCCAAATGATGACCGAAGACAATCAAAAACCACAACATGTAAGGGAAACACCTGGGATGGGTGGCAACCCTACCTGCTAATGCAAACGCTGCAACAACAAAAATGTATGCTATCTTTTTTTTTTTTTTCTTCTAGGTGAACACTTTTGGAGTGGGCGAGCTAGTCCGAGTATTGGAGGACATGGAGAGTGTCAAGAGGCTTCAGGCCGGCCACGGAGAGTGGACAGACAGCATGGCTCCCGTATGCTCATTTAGCTTGGCGCTAGCTTGTTAGCTGGACTATGTTAATTCCTTACACCTGATTGTGTCCTTGATATCAGCGCAAGTTGTATCTAAATCAGTGCCAAGCTCTCTAAACTGCAAATTTCCATGTCACCCTTTCTTTATCAAGGTAAATTTGTCACTGGCAACTTTAAATCCCTTAATTTGGCAGACATATTACCCTTATTAGGAGTGAGCCACAGAGGAGAAATAGCTGTACCTCAGAACGCTTATCTTTTTCCTGGAATATGCACCGATTATGCCTACACCTAAAGTGGAGCCCGCTGCCTGCTGACTAGCTCGTTGCTAATCTGCTCTCCTTCTTGTGTCTGCCAGGCCCTGGGCCAGGTGGGGAAGGTCCTTAAAGTATACGCCGATGGTGATCTGCGTGTGGCGTTCGGCGCCCAGACATGGACCTTCAACCCCGCCTGCCTCTTGGCCCAGCCGCTGGAGGTGGACGCAAATCTCATGACAGCAGAGAACCCCAACGAATCCGGAAGTAAGGACTCAGCCCTCCCCCTGTGGGGGTGTGAATGCTCCACTCCTCCTGCCTTACCCCTCCCCCTCTCTTTTTCTCTCTTCCTCGATTCTCTTTCAAAAACATCTTCATCCACTGTCCCTCATTTCAGCTGTTTCTCTGCAATGCATGCGGCATAGACATTAAACGTTCCTTAACATCAGATGGATGAGGGGAAGGGGCAGGGGGTGGTTTTTTGTGTGTTGGTGTCTCTGTAAGGAATGTCACGTTTGTTTCTGTACGGCACATGTTGCATGGTGGGAACAACCTGGTTCTCCAGCGCTGCCTGTGGCACCGGGCCATCCTGTCCAATGACCTTCTTAGCCAGCCTGTGTCTAATGACTAAATCCTCTCTGTGCATGCGTCACACTCCCCTCAGTGGAGGGGATGATGTGACAGAGGGCAGCCATGCGTGTCTGTGTGCATTTGTTTTTGAGCATGCGTGGGTGATCTAGTTGGGGACATTTTGACTCATTCCTGTGGTTGTGCACCAAGCGGTGGTTTTATTATAATTGTATTTCTGTGACAAATTGAACAATTGTGTCCGTTTCTGGTAGCCTTGCAGCCCTTCTCTGGAGTCTAAAGGGGTCTTGTAGACCTTTGGAGGAAATTTGCAAAACTGCGAAGTTGGCGCGGGAAAAGCCGAGAGCTAACATATTCCTTTGTTTTCTTTCTTTCTGGCCATTCTCCATTCTCCTCACCCCTCCACATTGGCCTCCCTCCTCTCCAGGTACTGTTATCTCTGTCCTGGAGAAGCTGCTGTCTCAGTCCACAGAGCAAGACAACCCCAGCAGGCTGGTCATCGAGGCTGCCCATGGCAGCGCTAGCAAAGTGCGTGAGCTGGTGCAGAAATACCCTGACAAGGTGAGTGCAGCCGTGACCACCTTCTGCTGCAGCCCGCTGTCCATTCCAACTACATTGACTCCCTTTGGGAAAGAGGTATTAAAATGGCAACATTTAAAAGCTACTGTACCTTAGCAATCGTCAGACTTCGTCCTAAACGGAGCAGTTGGATGTGGTTGACATGGAAACTCACTTGAGCCATGAGCTTTGTATAAAGGTGTGTCATCCCATTCCACTCAGAGGGGCATGCATTCTCAAAATGTTAACCCCCATGATGTCACTAGCTCTTTATGGCAGATAGAAGGCGCTAAACCTAATTCTACATCTTACACAGACATATGATGTGCACTGCAGGGTTAAAAGGCACAA
>JAODUG010015496.1:0-23391 GCA_027564795.1 Aphredoderus sayanus | reverse complement strand
TGGTTCCTATTCAGCCAATGATTAGCCCATTGCCAATCAACCAATCCCCTGCACCTGGTCCACAGCCTTTACAGTGTGGCAGTGTTAATCTACAAAACATGTCGGACACAATTAAAATACATAGCACATTAAGTCATATAGGGCATGGGCTAGCCCCATGACAATAACCATGTGCCATTAAACAAAATGACTTGGCATTTATTTTAATCGTCGTTTAAAACTGTTGAATTATGTAAATAATACAGTTTAAAAAGTAAGTGATGGAGAATTACATAATAAATGTACACACAGCTGTTCCCATGGCTCGGTCTATGAGAACGGAGATATTCTCTGTAGGGTGATATCGTCCTCAGATTAGAGCTAGTAAAATGCTGCTGTATAATTATGGGCATGCACGCAAGTCTCCAGTGCGTCATGTGATGGGCTCTTCCCCTGAGAGATGTTCCTGCACTCGCCTGATGTCCCCATAATGCATCACTTCTCAAATGTTTTCATCTACAGTCCCCAAAAACGTGATTCAGTTTGCGATTATCTCAAAATCTGAGAAACATCACTATAATCCACTGTGTCCACATAAAACACATCTTCTGGGATTTGTTTTGATAGCATCTGTGCAAACATATGGACCAGTACCAATTAAACAAGATGGATGAACACATGGTAAAAATACAGAGAGATAAATAATTAAACAAGGATGCGAAAGGTCAATAACATCCCCAAATCACTAAAAGGACAAGAAGGTATTGCCCGAATTAGCTGTTGTACTATATACAGTATTACTAATAATATCCCCTCTGTAGCTAGGATAACAAGCACAAAATATTGTGTTAGTGGACACTGGAAACTAATAGCATGCTGTTATCAACAATATATCAATGTTATAACTAATCCTTCCCAATTTGCCTCTAAATACAATACACTAGTTGATGATATTATCTTTTCTAATAAGACATTACAAAAGATAATAGCATTAGCAAGAGTCATCATGCATATTATATTATGCATGATGACTCTTGACTCTTTAAGGTTTCTGCAGTTTAGTTGCATAGATACCAGTCTGTATGCCTTTCCAAGACATTGGCCATTATTGAACATGAACTACATTCACTTGAGCTTAATTTCATATTTGATTATATCCTAGAGACTGCAAATAAAACTGAGTATGAATGACATTTAAAATTATGAATAAAACTGAAGGTAACACCCATGATAGACATGCAACTCTAATCCAATATTGTTCACTTTTGTTAACAATTTGTTACTTCTGCACCGTAGAATCCATGCTGCTATAAATACTTAAATGCATTTAACCACGTTTATTCTTTTAGAAGAAGAGAGTGAGTGGTTCATCTCTCACTAGTTTACATTAACAGCAATACACAAGCCGTATGAGCCAGGAGCCACTTATCTGCACAATGCATGATGCAGTTAGCATTATATCTCAATGTCCTGAAGGAAGGGGAAAAAACTTTATTTAATTTAAGTCCATCCTTCCAACAAAGTCAGTGGATTTTAAACCATCATCTGTCTGGTCACAAGCCTGTTTCTTCATCCCTCTGACAGTCCCTTTGCATCTGATAGCACATGGGCAAAGCTACAAGAAAAAAAAGATAAAAATATCTAAAGTGGCTACACTGATTTGAATGCATCTGCATGTGGTCAAATACTACTTTCTTGCAAAGTCAGTAATAAAACACATATTCATCATTGCTGTCAGAAGGGCTGAAATTCATGGGTGTCTGCCAGAGAGAGGCCTGGTTGCTCTTCAGGATGAAAGCAAAGCTGACGCCTGAGGCCTGTCTGAGACTACGATTACTAAAACAGGACGTTGTAATAGTAGCTATCTGCGTTACAATTGCTACTACAGCATGCACAGATACACACAAATAAACAAAGAATACTAGAGATACCACAGTCATTCTAACAGTGAGTGGGTGAGTTTGGAATAGTAAGGCCAGAATATAGCCTCCGGGATCTGCTGTGGTAGGGAACTGGTATTGGCTTTCTCTAAATAGTGTTTTGACAAATCTATTTCAGATGTTTTCAGTCAGAGACAGGTAAAATGATGTTACATACATAGCACACTATACATTCACAGGATATCAAGTAAATAAATGACAGATATTCCTCTGAACCATCTTCTAATTGTCTCGCTATCTTCGTAGCCTTTTAGTTATGTTAAGTAGGCTACCATTGCCATAAAGACTGTCTCTGCGTAGGAGTAAAAGTGCATTCGTCCCTTGCCTGAGCGCTCCCAGGTAACGAACAGTGTGTTCAGTGTAAGGAGTCTCCGGTGTTCGCTGACAGCTCCCCAAGTCGGGGCACAATGCGCCCTTTATGTTTGTGAGGGTTCCGCCCTGTGACTCAGTGTGTGTGTGTGTGTGTGTGTGTGTGTGTGTGTGTGTGTGTGCGCGCGCGCGCGCGCGTGTGTGTGTGGCTAGCGGAGCCCGGAGGGAACCCAGATATATTACACTCCACAATAGCGCACCTTGCCGCCGGAGCGCACGGTTCCCTCCACCGCCCGGAAATGGAGTGAAGATATGCTCTCTCCACAGAGTGACCTCATGCCATCTGAATCTTTCCTTAGCTACTCCTGACATTTTTAAATGGCTATTGGTAATGAAACTAAGAGTGAATGTGCCGATGGTGGCTGTCAGTAAACTATAACGAACATATGTAATATTATATGTTCTATTGTCATCATAGCGTATGAAAACATGACAACCAACTATGTTGTCTAATGTCTATACCTCTGTCTTGGAAGCCATGTAATTCCATTACATCCACCTACCTGAAACTTCTATATTAACTGTCAATATTCATTTTGCTGACCAAAGCACCTGTAATTTGAGTTCCTGTGATAGGAGAGGTGGCATTGTTCTTTTCATTTATCCTGTTGAACAAAATTAAATTACATTATCTTACCTTATTCTTTAATTTAACCTAAATATTTATTTGGACATCGATCTAGTGTCCTAACTCTAAGAAACAAATCTCAAAATAATCAAAGATAAATCTACTGTAGGCCTATGTCTCAAAAGCTGTAATAACCCTCAGTCACCTACTGGTTTATCTGTAGCCAACAACATTTGTGAGATAACATAAAGTCAAAATTAGCAGCCCTGTAAAAACCCCTCTGGGCACCTGACAGCTGAACTAAACACAACTCCTTTATCAGACACATTGAGCATATAAACCTGTCTTCTTGATGCTCGCTCTGGTTTTATAACAATATGGTGTTGCTTATATTGTAGATCACAATAGGCCTACTAGTACTTCTATCAGCAATACAATATTTTCTAATTAGATAGGTAGCAAACATCTAAATGTTAGATGATATGTTATTTACATTATGAGATTTTATTAGACTTTACATTATTTTACATTTAGAATGTAAATGTATTGGGGCCACCTCCACGCCTGTGCAGGATAACAAGGAAATAAGAGACAAAGTTAAACTGCAGAGAGGACGGTACGACAAGACCACCCAGGCTCCCCTTCTGATAGCTCTCTGTACTGGCAGTACATGCACTGCCCACACACTTAAGACGATCTTTATTTAACTCAAGTAGTCATGGGAAAAAGCAGGCAGGCCATGACTCAGTGGCCTCAGGGTCTCTGTGTCACTGCTGTCAGTGGCTGCCTCCAGACTACACACTGGGAAACAGTTCCCTCCCTTAGATATGGTGGGGAAAGCATGTGTTTGGACCCCCCCTTCCTCAGACATAGTAGGGGTTAATGTTCAGCCTCGGGGAATGTCTTCCCTCCCCATTGGACTCTGTGTTCACAGACAGTTATCTTCTGTCTGTGAACACATTAAGGACATTCCAGCAGAGTTCAAGTGTATATTAAGTATAGAGCAGAGTTCTCTGAGGACCAAGGAGTTTCAGTGCTTGCTGACACGCAGATATGCTGCTCTCAGGAAACGCCTATAGCCTTGTATTGTAGCTTAAAAACAGGGCTGGTGTAGCATACAGTGTAGTTAGATATTAAGGTAATACCAGGCCTGTGTGACACCAACCATGGACAGTGGTTCATGGCTGTGACTGGAGTGAGCAAGTTGGGGATAATGATGCCATAGGAATAATAGCATTAGAGCTGGTTGGGGATGAAGCAAAAGGCTTGAACAGACCAGATATATAGTGACTGACAGGGCCCAGCAATAAAGCATGATGTGGAATGTACAGTAAGGCTTTGTTCCATATGCATCCTTTTACTGCCCTTATACTATTTGATTTAGGCTTCCAGTGATTAAACCGGTACATATATGGTCAGAGCCACTGACACCTTATGTGTTATTGTTGTATGGTTTAGTTCATACTCAGACATCCACCTTAGGAAATATATATATAGAAGAACTGTGGTTGTTTTCTAATTGCCAAGTGCTATCTATTGTATTTGTCTGTATCTTAACAGCAGCAGAGAAACTAGATTGCAAATACAACAAAATGATTACTGGCTGTTAAATACACCAACTGTAGGCTATTTTGATACATTTTCTGTTACTGATTAAATAAAATGGTAGATGCTGAGATTTTGTAAAAATGCAATAATCAATGCCAGAGCATTAATTACTAACGATGTTAGGGAGCTCTAACAGTGCACAAACCTCCAGATAATCATCCTCTCAATTAGCAGAGATTCCAGTAGCAGCCACATTCACTTTGTTCTGTGTTTTGTGGTGCCAGAAATATAAAAAGGCCAAGTTATGTTTCATGTAAAGTATTGTTGCCTGGCAACCACACTGAAAAGCTAGCAGTGTCTGGGGTCTGGATTTTTCTTTTGCTGTTTGTTTTTACATGCAACAACACTTTGGAAGAGGGAGAGACATGTCAATATAGAGTTGTTCTGCATCTATGGTCTGCATGATTTCACAGTCTGGCCTAAAATTGATTGCATTTTGAGAAATGCTGATAGCCAAATGTTTTCCAGATGTTGCTGTTGTGTTGTTTCTTATGATGCCTAAATATAAGTTCTGACGTCTGGGGATTTGTAGGGGAGGAATGCAGCAGATAGGCTGAACTCAGACTTGTTTCACGAAGTAAGTGATCGTTAGACTGGACTGAGCGATCATATCTGGCTCTCTAGTGACATCTAGTGACCTATTGCGCACACAGCGTCAACAGGTCGACCATGCAAGTACTGTATATTCAGGAGGACCACGTCAATTACGAATGTAACTAATTATATAGATATTCACATGGATACCCAGTGGCTGTCTTATTTATTACTTCACCTCTGAAACCCTAGCTCAAGTAGCAAGTGTAATATGTTTTAACTAGAAATATCACATCTTGGAGATCACAAGATTGATTGTCTTGATTGTAGCTGAACTACATTTGTTCACAAATGTCCTGAAAATATAAACTAGCTACTTTTCTGCTCTAGAATTTTAGTAATTGGTAGATTGCTGAATTGTGTTTAGAGTACTGCACAATGATATCGCAGAGAACAGAAGAAGCTACTTAAATAACTTTCATTATTAAGTTATTAAGTTATTTACAGACATAGACTGAGGGAGTCTGCACATTTCCTTGTTAACATGTTTCCAGGATGTTTTCCATCAGATGTTTTCAAAGCTGACACCAATAAAGCCAATAAAACACACACATATGACTTTGTGTAAAGATATTTATTCCCAAAACATACTTTACTGATAATGGAAAAGCAGAGCTGTGAGCCTGCCTGCACTGCACTGCTACAGTATTGTCTCCCTTCACAGTGGTAAACAGACATGGGAAACAGTATTCATAATAACAGTACAAACAATTGTGTCTGCTGGGCTGTGTGGGCGGTACCAGCTGCTCGCCATGCGGGTATCAACTGAACAGCAGGCTGGCATCAGGCGGGGGGGCGACAGAAAACGTCTGTCCGAAAAGGTTTAAAAAAATATATAACTCACTCAAAGTGCTTCTTGAGGAAGTTGATGAGTCCGTTGGTGGAGGAGTCGTGTGAGGACACCTCCGTTTTGTCCTTCAGCTCTGGCTCAATCTTCTTGGCCAGCTGTTTGCCCAGCTCCACGCTAATGGAGATATGATAGGATTGTAGAGTTAAAGCATAACAGGAACACAGAGCAGCACAAAGTGCAGGTCACACCTGTACATATGTATCTACCGAAAAAACTGTTCTCAATTCTTACACATATAATACGAATATAACCCTGTATTCTAGTGTTAAATATAATTTGTACGCTACCATACACACTCATATATCACATGTCCTAATATAAAAGCAACACCTGGGAACAAATTAAAGACAACCAATAAACGGCAATAAAATCTAATGGTCATTTTAGTCATCCACTCACCCCCACTGGTCAAAACTGTTGATTTCCCACATGACGCCCTGGACAAAGATCTTGTGCTCATACATGGCTGTGAAAAGAACAGCAAACTGCTGAATCACTTTCACTATTACTACCACTTATACTTTATTATATTATTTTGTGTAACAGTTCTGCTCTCACCAATAAGTGCTCCAAGCATGTAGGGTGTCAATTTCTTGAAGATGATTGTGTTGGTTGGCCTATTTCCTTGGAATACCTACAATAAATACAGAGGAACAGAATTTAAAACCAATTACTAACATGACATGAGCACTGCATTGTGCATGATCATCAGTAAATGCACTTTTGTTAGTCTGGAAACCTAAACTTGCCGCTACAGGGCAATATATTTATATTGATATAACTTGCCACTAGAGAGCGATATACTGTAATATAATTTTTTGTGTCTGATAGATAAGCTACTGTATTTGAGAACTTCAAATCCATCAAAGTCTAAAACGATCAGGAATATAAATAATACCAAAGTGCATAAAAAATAAATACAATAACTAAATCAAAGCTAGTTTAGAATATGTTTCACCTTGTGTGGTCAGTCATTTTTTCTGTTTAGGTACACCTCATTTTCAGCACTCACCCAGGTTTAACTTGACTTACTTTGTGAGGCAGGATTTTCTCCAGGGCTTCTCCGCTCAGGCCGCTGGCCTCCAGCTCCTTGCGGGCCTCCTCTGTGGTCTTCCCAGTCATGAGAGCCTCGGTCTGAGCTAGAAAGTTAGCCAGGAGGATCTACAGACCCACAGGATACAATTTCTGAGCAATGAGGCTTTAACAGGCCAAAGAATAATGACTGTCTCAATATATATCTGCTGTATTTTATTTATTTATTTATGTATTTTATTTTTGTTGTTATTTTATGATAGTGTCGGTTTTGACCCAAAGCACACAAACAGATGGTTTGTAGTGTTTACCGAGCATGCTCCTGCGCATTACCTTATGGTGTAGGTTTTCTCTGATGGGATGCTGTGACTGAGCTGGGATCAGGAAGTCAGCAGGGACCATGCGGGTTCCTGACAACGACAGTTAAGACTCAACTATAAATACCTGCGTTCTCTCTATAACCCCTCTGTGTGTCAGTCAGTACCTTGGTGGATCAGCTGGTAGAAGGCATGCTGGCCATTGGTTCCAGGTTCTCCCCAGACGATGGGTCCAGTGTGGTAGTTGACTCGTGTCCCCTGGTTAGTGATGTACTTTCCATTGGACTCCATGTCACCCTACATTGATAAAATGCTTACTGGGGTGCACTCAACCTGGTTTCCAGATGCCATGTATCATAGGAGACACGTTTGGCAGCTACATCACTTGAATATGAAGTGGGCATGATTCAAACACACTGGATCCAGGCTAGTCAGTTAGAATGGATATGGTGTTCAATGGGGAAATCCACCCTGAACAAATATTTGTTTTGCATATGCATATGGAATATTTATTTGTGTTTAACAAACTTTTTAGCATGTTTTCTTTTCAGGTTTAAAACCCTCCCGCTGTCCTAGGGTTTCAAATGCACTACCAGCAGATGGCGCCAACCACGGCATGTCTTATGTCCATCTTGTGGTTGGCGCCTTCTGCTGACACAAAAAGGAAGTGCACTGGGTCATTTTGACCCATATGACAGCGGGAAGGTTAAGAGACTGACTGGTAATAATGAAATATGGAGATACTGTATAGAGGACGTTGTATTCAATGACTACCTGTTGGAAATAGGCGGTGAAGCGGTGCATGTACTGGTCGTAAGGCAGTATTGCCTGGGTCTCAGCGTGGAAGAAGTTGATGTACCAGATCCCCAACAGAGCCAGCAGGACAGGCACATTCTTGTCCAGAGGAGCAGTGCAGAAGTGTTTGTCCTGGTGGGGAAGGTGGGGCTTTCAGTTACACACTTTCACATCGGCTGAAGAACATGTCATGTGTATGCTCTTTTAGCTGTGGTATCAGTTCGGAAGGAATGCGAAGTAACATTACTGATACAGGTTTATGTTGGGGACCTTACCATCCAGTGAGCACCCGACAGAAGCTTCTCAAAGTTGTCAAAGCCTGGTGAAAACACGCACACAAAAGCACAATGAACAAAATGGAACAAGTTCACTCAAAGACTATTGTGTTTTTTATTTCTGCAGTACATACCAATATGAAGGGCAATAGCCATTCCAATTGCAGACCACAGGGAGAAACGGCCGCCGACCCACTAGGAAATGTAATCTTAATTGTTGAACTTCATTCATACATATTTAAACACTATTATAGGAAACATGAAATCACACTGTATAGTGTTTATTTCCCCTACCGCTTTCAGGACTAAGCGGTATGCCTGTTTACATGGTTTAAATAGAACCCAAAATGTCTCCTAAACGCCACCAGAAACAAACTGTACACTGTACATGAACTGGGTTCAAAGCTTCTGCAAGCAGCCATTTTCTGTGTGCCGTAAATGGCGGTTATGAGGCACGTGCTGTTAAATGCCAACAATGTAACTAAATGTGTCTACTTGACCTTTGAAGCCACCCAGCCTTTACAGTAACCTCTGCAAGAGAAAAGGTCACTACCAATAATAACATACAGTAGTCTTCAGTGCTGCACGCAGACAGGGGCTTCTGATTACCTAGCAGCTGCTGGACACAGTGTCTGTCCCACCTACTTCAGCAGTCAAAGGTCTGGTCTATTCATAGATAAAGGCTAAAGCCATGGCATATAGGAAGATGATCTACAACCTGCTGCTGGAAATACTCTGCATCACAACCCACAACAGTGGGTCTCATAATGGGGGTCACTTTTGAGTCTATCTATTTACAGTATGTCTATATCTATGTTATCTTGTTTTATTTTCATTATATACGTGTTTCTTTTTGAGAGTAAAAAGAAAAGTGAGAATCACCAGGAAACACTCACATCCCAAAACTCAAACATATTCTCAGTGTCGATGCCGAAGTCTTTCACTTTAGGCTGGGGAGGGGACAGAAAGAGGCAGAGCATTTACTACATTTGTAACTGAATGACATAGTACCTCTGTAATAACAATGCTTTGCAACTTACGCCGTTTGTAGAGAGTGCCACAAAGTGCTTGGCAACAGCAGCTTTCTGTTCAGGGGGCACAGAGGACGTTTTCACAACAAACAACACATAACTGAGCCACTTCCATCAGTGTGAACCCACTCACATCTTTGGCGTGCTGTAGGAACCATTCCTTGGCAGACTCAGCATTGGTAATGGTCTCCTGGGTGGTGAATGTCTGTAAAAGGGATACGATTTACAGATAATTACTAATAATTTGGACAAGTCTTTATATATGAATATACAGTGCATTAATACTATTACATTTCATATCAATGTGTGCAGTACAGCTCTGTCATACTTAAATGTCATGGTTTATTTTTTAAAGAAGACATGTATCGATCCATAGAAATGCACATATCATCCAAATATTTCTCCAAATACATGCATGCGTGAGTGCATTATGACGACAGCCTTAAATTTGAGTCCTGACTGTTTCTGTAAGCTCTTTATGCCCAGGCTGGAAGGCTAATACGAGACACATTCAGACTTGATGGTGTGACTGACACAACACAACACTGGCAGGCAGGCTTCAGAAGAGCAGGATATGGCCTGCTGCCATGCAACACAGGCAGATTCCTCTATCTGCATGGAAACCTCAATTACACCAAACAAGTGTGGCAGGGACAAGCAGGGGCTATTACATATTATTATACAGTACTGGCTGTATAATCATGTTAGGGGCTTTAATTGTGCTTTTGACCTAAAACACAACATAGCATTTAATCCTTACAAAGACTAAATATACTGTAGGTAAATCGGGCACCTTTGAGGCTACGATGAAGAGGGTGGTCTCTGCATTGAGCTGTGCCAGGGTTTTGGCAATGTGTGTTCCATCAATGTTGGACACAAACCAAACACGGGGCCCATCCTTTGAGTATGGCTTCAAGGCTTCAGTCACCATCAATGGGCCCTTTAAAGGCAGAGTCAGTTCATCTAACCAACACAGAAATCACTATATCAGTGAAACGTGAATGTTGCACCTTTGCTTCACTTACAAGATCAGACCCACCGATGCCCACATTGACAACATCCGTGATGGCCTTCCCAGTGTAACCCTTCCACTCGCCACTCCGAACTCTCTGGATACCAGAAGAAGACATGGCAAACAGGACACACATGATATCTATTTGCATTCAATTTGTTTTCACCGTAACAATTGGGGTGATGAAAGATCAGGCAAAGATATACAGTATGCCATAGCAATTGTCATTGTAACAAAAGAAAATGAGGGCCTTTTTCACACTGACCTAGAAGCAGTTCAGTTTACAGTGCTTTGTTGGTTTTGGTAGATTTGGGTACATCTCTGGTCTGAAGGCCCACATTGAGGTGAGTTCTGAGGTTGTTCCTTATTTTCACTGTGTGCATTGGTCCCCATCACCTTTGTGTGCATTGGTACCTTAACTGTGCTTGGCTTTACAATGATTTGGTCGACTACTGGATATATTTATATAGTAAACCAGTGTGGCTGTAACAGGCAGACCCCTCTTACTGATATCTCCCTCACTCCCTTATCAGTTCTCACCTGTTATGGTGGGACAACTTCTTCGTAATTGGTTCTTCATTATACAGTTGTATCAGACTGTACTCACATGGCAGAAGCCCTTCATCTTCTCCAGGACCTTGTTGACATCTGGCATCACATCTTTGCCCCCAACCATGATGGGCGTGTTGGAGCGGTTCCTCAAAGCCACATGCAGCACGGCACGGCCCTGCACGCACACACAAACATGTTCACGTGCACACACACACACACACACACACACACACACACACACACACAAGTTGTAGACACATCTTATTTTGTCTTGTTATAATTAGTATTATTAGTAGTGAAAAATGGAGTGCTGTATCCTGATGTAACATTTTCTCCAAACACACATCACGCTCTCCAAGTATGGTTGCTGGAGATGGCGTACAGTACAAGCCATTATGCTCAGAGCTTGCACGGAGGAGGCTTGCTTGGGGCTACTAGTAGTAGTAGTAGTAGTAGTAGTAGTAGTAGTATTATACTGTACTAAAACATTTGTTCCCCTACCACCAGGAAGCCAAACACTTACAGTAAAATTGCCATTTGTGTAGTTTCAGCGCAGAGTTTTAGGTAACATGATTTTGAATTGCCCACCTCAGTGAAGTTAATCTTCTCTCCAGAGAACATCTTATCTCTGGCAGCCTCAACCCCTCTGGACTTGGCCTACAAAAGATGAAAAAATATCTATTAGTTGATCTGTAACAGTCTAACCTGATCTGTGACCTATTTACTATCGGTAGCCTGTGTAGAATTCTATCCCTTTATAAAAAAAAACTTAAAGCCATTTACCAGGTTTCCTATTGTAATTAACCTATTTTCATACATTTTACAAGAAGCCATTGTGACAATCCCAGTCCTGTGGTAATACAATAGCTAATGTTCAATATTTGCAAGGAATGTTAGGACATCAACTAGACAATATAGGTTTAATATGTCATTTTGGACAGCTGCCCATGCCAACTGATGATGCAATGCTCATAGGAAATGTGTATCAAAAAGAGTATACCTTGATTTAGTCTCATGGAAAATCAGCTTACCAGCTCAACCAAAAGCTTCACGACCTCATTGGTGATTAGATTCTTGGAATAGTCCAGAAGAATGTCTCCATCTTCAGTGTTCAATGTTGTACTGTTGGAACATAGGAAATACCAAAAGAGTCACTTTTAATAAGCCCTTAATCACATTACAGTCTCAAAGGTATGCACAAGCCCACATTTGACATCAACAAAGAACACCCCTGTTATCTTCTCCAAAATGCATCTGTATACGCTATTCCACTCATGGAATACTATAGGTCTGTGATACTCAAAAACAAAGTTCTTTATGTTAACTAATAGAGTTGTGCAATTATGTATGAATATATTTTGTATAATATAGTATATAGTCTTTTTTCAGGTTAAAGTTAGGGAATATAAAATTTAGCATTATTTGAATGTGCCACAGGTTTTGACTATTGTGTGGATTCTTAAGAAATACCACACCAGTGGTATGAGCACAATTAAAACCCTGTAAGACCCAATTACAGCTTCTTTTTAAGCTCTACAAAAAACACTTTGCATTTACATAGCCTATGGTTTTGATTGACTTGCCATGGAAGTTTGTATATATACAGGTCTGGCTATAAGGCCAGACCTGCATATACAGCATAAGAAAGTGCAACATGGGGTCTTACAGGGTTTTAACATTCCCTAGTTTGTATGTATATTGATTATATGGTGTAATTAGTGACAGTTTTATCAACAGACACAAATATTTTGAGAATGGCAGCATGTAAAAACATAGACCACATCTTTAGTAAACTCCAGAGTCAACTTTCAACATGACATATACCTGAATTTGTTGAACCTCTCCTTATCAGCATCAAACATATGCCTCATGTTGAGGTTCAGGGCATGAGCTGTATACCATTCCTGCAGCTTCTGAAAGGTGGGGTCCTGTGTAAGTCCCATGTTGTCAAGAGGGCCTTGCCGTGGTCCGTCCTGGTAAACTAGCCTGGCTCAGTGGGACTGAATAAGTCAGAGAGAGAATCTTTTGAAGGCCATAGGGCAGCCAGTCCAGAGACACACTTGCCCCTCCTACAAGTGGCATTATATTCAGGGGTTGTGCATGCCACACCTCCACACATGTCGAGAGGACAGTAGTGGGTCACCACCACAGCAGTATAGCCCTACGTGGTGTTCTGGGACAGAATTAAAGTTAGATTAACCATTCAATAATTCAAATGATCGCATCTGCTTGTTTCTATTGTAGTATATTTTGATCTTAGTATACTAATGGGCAAAAAAACAATAAGTGACCAGTCAAAAATACAGTAAATCTCATAATAATCCAATATAGGCTGCTAAAAATGACAATATTAATTTATAAGTAAATGTATGTCGCCCTCAAGTGTTCAAACATTATATCAACCTTGTAACTGTGATGCTATTTAGGTCTATGCTTGTAACACTAACTGACCGCTTGGTGGAGATAGAATCCACTTTATTGTCAGATCCAGTTATTGGCTGCAGCAAAACTGAGAAGTTTCGACGAAAATTGTATAGAGTTAAGATAGTGTTAAAGTAATTGTTATATTATGGTAAAAACAATCTGAAATTACTGAATAATGCAGTGAATAGTTAATCTCGCTAGTTAGGAAAATTGTGTCAATTTCAGCAGTGTATCTGCAGAGTGCAGAGCGCCCCTACCGTTAGACAGCGACACTTCGCATCCGAATATGTACACACACAGACAGGGGATTCGCTGTCAAGAGGGTGGATGCACAGAGCTGGTGAGCGATGTGATGATTCATTAACGTTTCTAACACTTTACGTTGTGTTTTACGTCCTGTAATTTCTGCCACTACAGTGACATTGGCATTTGTTACTGGAATCGAAATGTAGAGCACACAGTTAAATTCGCTTGCGCTCCTCCTACTCTGAATCGTGTCGCAGAGAGCTAGCAGCGTAGCTAACCCTATAGCCAAGTTAGCTATGTAGCCAGACTGACTGGGATACTGGCTAGTACCAGTATATCGACTAAGCTAGCTAGCAAGCAACTGGGTCTTGACTGACTCTGTGGCCGTTAGCGAGTGTCAACCGGCGAATGCAATGGACATAAGGTACCGGTGAGCCGGGCTCTGATATTGCAGTGCTTTTTGTGTCATTTGGTTGTTTCTTTACGTTTCCCCGCGACGTTGCATTGACGCCTCGAAAGGTTGTCCGGTGAAAATGTATTTTGGGCGTTATAAGGCCGTATTAATAGCTTGCGACATAGTGTTCCCATGACTTGGGCCATGTCATCTCACGGGGAGTTTCGGTGAAACTAGCTAACTGCGCTTGCGGGGATTCCATTGCATCTTCCTGCTAAATAATGATCAGATGTCCAAAGTGTCTCTGTTTAGTATAACCAACCAACGAGTACAGTAAGGTTTTTGTCTTGTTTATATGACTTTCGTGGGGATCAGCACATCACTCAATGCTTCATGTGAATCGCTGGATTTGAACTACAGTTGATGTCATTACCTGTATTACTGCTACTGTTGTAAATTAGAATACTGTAGGCTGCTACAGTACTGCTATATATTAAATTATGCATCAAGATAACCTATTTTTATTTAGCCAATTATAGAACCAACAAGACTGAGTTCACAAATACTTATTTAAGGGCTTCATTAGTACAACACTGTCTCAGTACAGAAACGTTTATTTAATAAGTAACATCTATTTAATAAATTGCACTAAACGCTTTCACCTGAAATTCACTACTGTAAAGCAATGGGGGCGTTACCCTGGACTGTATCCAATAACCTCAGTTTTATCACTACTTGGACAAAACCCACTTTAATGACAATATGTACAAGGAGTGAGTATGTCAGAGAGTAGAGTACTGTATTAATTATCTAAAGATAACTGAATTGAGGATGCCTTAACTAGAAAGGAGGCGATAACCTGCATCAAACTAGTCCTGCTGGATAGTGAAACACAATCTAACATATAATTAAGCATATTAACTTGGTTTCAGCTTCAGCATTTTCCATATTCTAGTGTTGGTAGATAATACATGTTTTGCTGCCTATCAGCATCAACTGAACCATTAGTGTAATTGAAAATGAAATTCACAGCTATCAGAAGAGCTGTAACCAAAGTTGATCATTGATAAAGCCTAGCTAAATCATCTTTCTAAATGTGTATATGTATGTGTGTATATTTTTCTTCATATGAAATCTGATGCAGTGTAATCATTAATCTAAAACCTATTTATTTATTTGTGTGTGGAGGAAAGCTGCTGGTTAAAACAAAAATCCCATACCATGTATAAAGTTTTTCAATGGTATTTAGTCTTTTAGGCAGAGGAAGCCTACGTTTCCCTGTTGCTAGTAGGCTTATAGGGCTTTAACAGGCTCGGCCTACGCTTGCATGCTGATATCTGCCACAGACAGCTGTGTCGCTATGGAA
Source organism: Aphredoderus sayanus (assembly GCA_027564795.1). Taxonomy (NCBI): domain Eukaryota; kingdom Metazoa; phylum Chordata; class Actinopteri; order Percopsiformes; family Aphredoderidae; genus Aphredoderus; species Aphredoderus sayanus. The sequence goes on along the minus strand of JAODUG010015496.1, from coordinate 8,039 downwards.
ATACATGCTTTGCTCTGCAAAATTCCACTGCCTTTGTGAATGCAGTCTGTCTGCAGGCGTAGTCAACACTATGCCTCAATAGGCAGTACAATTGGTGGACAGGTGCTTAAACCTGAGTTGTTTCTCTCATGAATGTTGTTTTGCCATATCATATGGTACCAGGAGTGACTTGTTTTCCTTAGTCGAACATTGACTCCGGATGTGTGTGAGGAAGTCAACCTACAGTCACAAGATAGCTGTTTGCTAATCCTTAGGGTGGAGTGTAGCTCAAGGCTGTGTTGTACCAGTGTTTACTATCACTACAAGCCACAATGACACTTGCTTTAACAAAGACGCATTCTACTCCTACTACAGTTTTTAGATTTCATGTCACAAAAGAATCTTTGAGAGTAAATGAGAAATTCTAATGAGGATTCAATATCCTCTTCAATGATGCATTAGTAAACATTAGTTGACTAGTTGAAGCTGTATTCAGCTTATGCACTTAATTACATAATCTGTCTCTAACATTTACCCATATGAACTTTACAATTCAAAAAGCTGTCTTCATAAGACTACAGCAAACACAGTGAGACATAGGCCTAAATGTTACCACCAGCATGTTAGAAGCATACTATTTATAGATATCCTTAAGAACACACAAATGAAAGGAATAATTCCACATATTCATTTAATGAATATTTTATTGTAACTAACATAGTTCATGTTATTAGGGAGTATGGGGCCTGTACAGCCTTTTAGTGTTATTATGCTGACAGCAGGACAGATAGGATTGAAACGGGAGTGTGTGTCCCTGAGGACACAGCTCAAGGCCAGTGGGATTAAACCACCTGACCATCTTTGGACCCAGTGGTAGTTAAAATAATGTGATGCTTTGTTAAAGACACTTGTTTGTTATGACACAAAGCTGTGTTAGAATTGAATCTGAATCAATTAGGCTAATTGCTTATAGGCTATTGAATACACTGACACACATGGTGCAAGGTGGGATGTTGCGATACGAGAAATTGCATTCTGCAATTCTCTATCGGTACAATTCTATACAGAAAGGCTTTTGTGAAGACTACAATTAGAGATGTATCATTGTGAAATCCTGGTCTAACATGGATAACCATAAAATAACAATTTGGATGATACCCGATGCTAATGTTGGTGAAATACTCCCATATGGCCAACTTTATATTCCACTTTTATTTAAAAGCAAACTACAGGTGCACAACTACACATAAACATTGTCGTCATATCATTCCAGTCATGTCAGCCGGTGGCTGTTATGGGTAGTCAGACCAAATAAGACTGCAAATAATCAGCACAACATTTAAGGCCAAAGTATTAAATGCTTAGTCTTGCGTGATGCTGGTAAACACTGGGGCTCTTTTAAAGTAAGCCTTATACAGTTTCTCTTAATAGATGTGTGTCGGCTATTTCTGATTAAAGATCATATTCCAAAGTGCTTCGGAATTGCCGATCTTTATAATGAATTGTTGTAAATGTAAATGGACTAAATGGACTGCATTTATATAGCGCTTTTCTAACCTAATGGCCACTCAAAGCGCTGTACATGATTGCCTCACATTCACCATTCACACACATTAATACACCGATGGCGGTGTCAGCCATGCAAGGAGACACCTGACCACCGGGAGCAGTTCGACACCTCGACACTTGGTGAGGAGTTAGCGGTGTTCTAACCAGCAACTTCTCAATCACCTGTTGCCCTGCTCTACCCATTGCGCCACTGCCGCCAACGAATTGTTGTACTTGCACAAACTGTTTTTTATGCACAATGTTGGTGTAAGTAAGAGTTGCTGGAAATAAATGTTTTTACATGCCTTGAACATTAACCAAGACCACAACGTAACTCATGACGGCTAGGGCATTTCGTAGTTGTTCAGACAGCGAAAATACAATCATCAGTCTTTTTATAAATACATTTTCTATTGGCTGTTTCTATTAACTGTTTCTCGTGCACAATGTTGGTGTAATTAAGATATTGGCTTTTTTATGTATTATTGTTGTTGTTGTTATTATTATTATTATTATTATTATTATTATTATTATTATTATTATTATTATTATTATTTCAAATATTTTCAGCTCCATCCGTTACCATGTTCTGGGGCTGTGTCATACAGGTCTATGCAGTAGACACACCAGAGCAAAAGTAGACTATTATGTTCATGATGGTGTAGGCCACTTGCATAGGCTACAGCATCTACTCTGCGTAGCTTCCACACAGAACCATAAATCAGTCTTAAACGACAACTTTTACAATATGGGGCTTAGGCATGTCATACATGCACATTGAAAAAGCTATAAGTATAGGCTGCTTTGGCCTTGAGCCAGTGAAAAATTGATGCGACACAACATTTAAACCTCGGCCACTGCCATTGGTAAGTGACCTCTTATTTGCAGACAGGCCGATGGCGGTCAACGAGGTGAAAATACAGTAAGTGCATCCCTAACAACAAACATTTGCCTAAAACTAAAAATGCGTCTACACTAAAGACTGCATTTGTAGGTATAATGTACTTGATACTGTTGTAAACACAATGACGTGAATTTGACTTGATATACAGTTCCAATAAAAGATACTTTACAAATAGGCTACTTTCCGTTCCATAATAAATGCACCTTATGTACTGCTGCCGTCTGTAGTAGGTAGAAATCGGCCTCATTGCGCTTCCTATCATGCATTGTCCACAAACTGCGTATTTGTAGATAGTGGCATTGGTCACAGATGAAATTCCCCATACTGTCTCAACTTCAAGAAATGTAATCTAAATCATCTACACCCTAACCAAAAGCCTCTCTGTAGGTAAACACACATGGTGGGAAGACGCTTGTGAGTTTATGGATAGAAGAAATATCTGTCATGGGCCTGCGGTGAAGTTCCATCGCATTGTAGCCAAGCCAATGTGTAGCTGTCGCTTGTTGGCTCCACCCTTTTTAATTATGTCCTGGTAAATTAACAGTCACATGTGGTTAAGACAATTATATTTGTATAGCCCTTAATCACATACATCTCAAAGGGCTTTACAAGCAAATATTTCCCAAGGTAACAACAAACACTCAACACCCTCTAAAACCTGCTCCTTGAAGGCAAAGTGCAGGATAATCACCTACTGTCACATAAGTTTACCTATAATGTTTGGTTGCCTTGAAGAGGGAGGGATGTCGGATAAACAATGCAGGCTGATTGGCTACACCTCATCACTGAAAACGTGAATACATTAGAAGCTTGGTTACCTCTCCCAGCTGCCAAGACACTGAGCAACGCTAATTGCCAGCCACTTGTTCACTCACTCTTGCTCTGTGTCGCCCGGCACTCATTGATATCAATGACTGTTGTGTCTTCTCTGGCTGTCGCCTAGCCTGCCGCCAGTTTGTTCCCTCAAAGGAATATTCCCAGTGAGGTACATGAACGCTGGTGCACCGCGTCACAGTATACAGGAATGTTGGCTAAGGCTATCTTGAAAGTGTCAAGTAATGTGATACTTACACTCTTTCTATGGGTAATTCTTTTTTCCACTCCTGTTAATCCATGGGGACATCAGAGTGGTGTCTGCTATACTGCAGTGTCCATGGGGATGCCCTGTTCCAGGACACTTCCACAGGCTGGATATTACCTTAACAACATGGTGTCCCTTTATGGCCCTAATCAAGACTATTATAAGAAGGGCTGTATGTGCTCCAATTGGTGTGTTGCTAATATGATGGTTGTAGATTACACAACCACAGTGTGGTCAACTGGTCTAAGGCACTTAGTTCTAATGCTTTAGTCGAAAGCTTTTGATGCCACAGTGTCATGAATCTTAGTATGTTTACCTGTTGTGTTTGTCGTCTTACAGAGTGTGACATACAGCAGTGTTGCCTAACTGTAGCACGAGTTGCTTATTTGAGCTGTGTCTAGTGCTAATGAATGCAAGAAGCTCAGATTAAGATCTTGTGTTTTCAGAATATCTGCCTTTAAGTTTTTCTGGCCTATTTCTTTGATTTCCTCATGTAAAAATAACAACAGGCCAAGATCTTTTCTACTTCCACAACAGCTCCATGTCCTTTGTTACTTTTGCCTGGGCTAAATATAGCTGCCCGGTGACTGGCATGTTGTAGGACCAGTGGCCTCAGTCACAGCTGGCTATAGCCTGTAATAGCCTGAAAGAAACTTCCTTCCCCATAGGTCGACAGCAGTCTAACGAGAATGGAGCTGACGCCAGTCTTTTATCTGAGCTCTTACTTGTTAAGCCCAGTGGTTTGCTGTACAGGCATGCTCTGGGGGAAATGTGAGCTAAATCACATTCTTTTCATCAAATCCATTGTCATCAGGAGATAAGTACGTTTATTAAGCCAGTATTTCTTCTCCAGTCTCTTGTGTCATATCAGTGTGAGACAAGAGCACCGATGTTGAAATGTGGGCCTAGGGAGTACCTTTATGGTCCTCAAGCATGCCCATTTGTTGGAGCAGCATGTCTGCTATTGTTATTGGAGCCATAAGCTACTTACAACAATGTCTGTTATGACATTACAGGTTAGCCTAATATTATCCTCCCTGGGACCTGATAGGGATGGTCATTGTTCTGAAGGAACTGTGAAAGCACCCACAAAATATGTGGATCACTTATAGTACACTGTTGTAAATGTTTAAAATATACAGGAAGTCCCGTGCTCAAATTTGGCACTAAATCAGCTATGGCAATTTAATCATAGCCATGGAGGGTCGTTTACTTGTCTGTCTGTGTTTGTGTGTGTGTGTGTGTGTGTGTGTGTGCGTGTGCGTGTTGCTATGAGGAGTTCAGAGCCTTTCCACAATGCTCTCCTTGTGCTGCTTGGTCAGGCGAAGGCGGGTATCAGAGCTCCTGTCACACAGCTGCTTGCGGCACTTGTCCTGTCATTTGTCCTGACCTCTGCTCCCTGCATGCTGATCCTGCAGTCCTCTATAGAGTCTGCCCTGTGAAATGTCCCCAGTGGATAGCTCACCATTACCATCACCCAGAGGAGTGGCCCTCTGTTAGCCAAATCATACCATGAACCTGGATAAACCCTACCACCCCCCTTCCCCACTGTTAAATCTGTGTTTATTTTTTATCTGCTGAACAGGTACTATTTAAGCTATTATTAAATGACAAAGGAAGCAGTTTGTCAGATGTTTTAAAGGTTTCAACCCAATGTTTTTCACATGTTGACATAGTTCCTTGATGTTTCAGTGCAATGTATTTGACATGCTTAGGTGAAAATACCAGATAGATTATGTGGAATAGCACTGTATTAGGGCCATTATAAACCTTCTCTAGGAAATGGGGGGGGTCATTGCTGTTTGCCTCAACATGGGCACGGCAGCAGTGTTCACACAGTGTAGCAATCATCTGTAGGGACAGCCGCTATGGTGGAACAGGGACAGGGGTGTTACATTCTGATTACCAGTCATGTACACAACATGCACTGTATTAGTTCATGAATGAACTTCAAGGTTAAGTTATACTATAGCACGAAATCACAGCCGTCCTTGCCCGCTACAGTAGGATTATGAGGCAGATTAGTCTACAGTAGGTTACTTTGGCTAACATAACACAATTGGTTATTATTCAGTTAAACAAGAAACGTTAAACAAAGACAATAGGCTACATTATCTTTGCTGTTATCATGGACAGCCAGATAAAAGCAACTGTTACTTGCGCTTCAGTGGACGGCAATCAGTTTTTGACAGGGGATCACTCACAGAGTCAGTCTTACGAGCAATGTTGAGGTTACGTATATCAGCAGTCTAAGTTAAGTAGCCTAATTCTAATCAGTTTACTGATACTGAATAATAGCTTACATTAATCTAATGTAGTTATTGTTGTGCATGTCCCACTCTTAATACACTATAGCTGACTGTTGTGCACAACCTGGATGACTATAGTTTTATGTTTATGCTACGGTAGCCTACTAATTATCAAAAGATAGGTTTACAGGTTTGGTAATCTATAAATGTTGAACATTAACTTTGACTTAATACAGTTTGCGTACTGGAGATCGACTTCCGTTCCTTGTAGATTCTAGGCCTATATTTTGCTGAACACTAAGGTAGATGGTCATATCTTCAAGGGGTGTTACTACCGGTATTCGTTTTTCATGGAATCACTACTTGAACCCAAGGATTTTTTTTTTCATTTGGGGGAGGGGGATGCATTCCTTTTCTTCCATTGGCAACAAATGTAGATGAGGGAATTTTTTTTTTATTTTCTATTTTTTTTATAGAACCTTTTTGAAGTGTCTAAAAACGGTGCGGTGTGGAGCGTAGGGCAGCTGTTTGGCCTGAGGAGGCTGAAATAGACTTCACGAGGGAGCTGAAGTGGAGTCTGTGGCTTGAGCGTCACAGGGCCTGTTTGTATCGCACGGCAGCAAGCGGACAAGGCGCTGTCAGCATGGACAACAGCAGCCCCATCTAGACCTTAAGCTGAGGAGAGTCCCTACATAACCAGAAACAATGTTAGTGACTTCAAGCAGCCCCCTATTGGCAGCTGCTTACAGTCGTTGGCTGAAGGCTCAATACAGACAGGTAAATCATCCTGGGGAGCTTGAGGTTTTTTTAACTGGCGACAGAGAGGTTGCCCTAGGAAACCTAACTCCCTTCCTGTTGAAGTGGAGCAGCTGTGCCTCATTTTGAGTGGGGAAACAGTGCTAACATTAGCGCTAACGATGTTAACATTAGCGTTGAGAATGGCCCCTGCTAAGAGGGCATTGGACCGAATTGGCCAGCAGCCAGTTCAGACCAGGGGAGTCTCCTCTCACGTGTTTGTTTGGGTGCGATCTCTAATACGATGAGCCTTGCTGCAGGAAATCTGGCAGCCAACAGGCAACATTGAGAGCTTGCGGGCCTCATTAATATGTGTCTGTGTCTAAATTTTATTTATATATATATATATATATATATATATGATCTGCTTTGTGTAAGCATACTGTATGTTTGTGTACTTTTCAGTTAAATTTGATTTGACATCAAATGCTGATAAGATTAGTCCTGTCTGTCAAAACAAAGTTGACTTGTGCTGATAAGACCTGTTTTTAAAATATATGTAATCTAATCAGAGGACACGCCATCTAATCTGTAATCTAGTCTAGCATCTGACGGACAACATGTGGCTGTGAATGCACCTAGCCACCTTCTAAGAAATGACTAGGGATGAAACTGTGTAGGCTACACGGTGTGTTATCAAACAGTTCGATACGCCCCCCGCAGTTCAATACGTCCCTCACAGTTTGATACGTACACATGATCCACGTTATCCATGTAATTTACAAGAATTACTTATTGCACTGCAGACTATATGTCCTACATTTGTATCCACAGAATACTCACTGGCTTCTCTGGAGCCTATCAGCATTTCTCTGGTCTCCCTGGAGCCTATCAGCACTGCGTATGCAAATAGGAGCTGGATAAGAGACTAAATAATGCTTTCATTCACTGATGTGTGAATGGCGAGCGCTAGCAGAGTCAGGGAGAACTCATCTTGAGGAGAGTCACTGCTGTCTTTCAAATATGCAGTGTGGGAATACTGAAAAGTACAATCTGCAAGCATGCTTGGTCGCTACTTGAGTGGAAACCATTGAATAAACACTTGTGATGTGTGATTTCCACCACCATCACACAAATATATCGCTAGCTGCAAGTAAGGAGTCATTAGTGAAGACACAATATTCTCTTGCCGGTGCCATCCAACAACAATTTGCAACAGAAATAGAAATGAACAAAAGCAATGGGGGTATTCAATACCTTGCCTAGTGAATCAGGATGTCATCACCAGATGGGGGGGAAAAGTCATTTTACAATCCAATTTTACAATTACAAAACATCACAGGGAGGTTGAAAACTACATGATAGACATAAAGTCTAGCCCACAAATTGGATGAATTCACAAACCGATTACTCCCACTTTATTTATGTGCTTCCTTCATAATACTGACACAGTAGAGCACCACGCCTTTTTTAACCCTCGTAATGTACTCGTAATATAGTATTTAGCCACACGGCGGCGCCATCTGATTGTGTATGATTTGTG
>JAODUG010015475.1:0-13733 GCA_027564795.1 Aphredoderus sayanus | reverse complement strand
GTGTGTGTGTGTGTGTGTGTGTGTATACACGAGAGAGAGAGATTATAATGCTGGGAGCAAAAAAGAGGGAATGATCACATGATACAGAGGGAGGGAGCGAAGAGGAAGAGAGAAAATGTGAAATTGGGTCAGTGATCTAAATACCTTAATACTATATCAACTGCCATCTTTCCTACAGTAGGCTACATGCATGTATACCTCCTGGTTCATTTCACAATGTTTCTGTTTTATTACTTAGTCCCCATGTTTCACTTTAATTTCCCAGAATGCTTGCGATGTTCTTGGCCTTTCATACCACCATCTCTCTCATAGTAGTCTCTCTCTCTCTCTCTCTCTCTCTCTTTCTCTCTCTCCTTTCGCTGCCATTTTCTTCAACAAGTTCTCCATGTTCCTATATCTATATATCCAGCTCACCTCCTAGCTGAGCTACCTCTCCATTCTCCTATTATCCCTTCACCAAATATTGTCTTTCTTTGTTTTCTTTGTTCAAAAGCGTCTATTTCTTTCAGTCATTCTGTGCTGCTGTTATCTCAAAATGGCCCTGAGTTGTGTTAACACAGAGGGATGGAGGGTCGGAGGGATGGAGGCAGGGGCGGTGGTGGCGGGGAGGGGGGAGGGGGGGGGTGACCCTGACGAGGAGAGGCCCGCTGACGCCCTGGCGCTCGTACAGCGGACAGGCTGTGTAGCTCAGCCGTGTTGGGCATCACGCCCATAGGAGAACACGTCCGGTAATGTGGCACACATAAAAGATGGATGGAACCCTTCCCCCTCCATTTAGAGGAGAGCATCCTCCTCTGTGCTGTCTGCCTGCCTGCTTCATCAGCATCATCATCATCATCATCATCATCATCAATATAGAAGTAGAAGCAGAAGAGAGTCATGTCACTTTATATATAAAGCACTTTTGAAAGCTACCAATGGTGACCGAAGTGCAGAGTGAGAAGGCATAGTTCTCATCCCGCTTAGGGCCTGACATCTTTTTGAAGGTTGTGGTCTTAGAGGTATTGCTCTAATCCATCCCCTTACCCATAATTCTTAGGGACTTTGGGACTTAGGGACCCATTTGCCACATAATGTTTATCCCCATCACTCCTACACTCCTACCCCATCTCTCTCTCACTGTCTGCCCACACCTGTTCAAATCACACGTAGCATAGGTGGAAACACAGAAAGCCTCTTATCTATTTATGCTTCCCTGCTATCGCTCTATGTATCTTGTCTTTTACACTGCTCTTTATATGGCCCCTTCCCGCACGCACACAAGCACACATGCACACATGCACATGCTGAAACACACACACACACTGCGTCACATTTAAGACACACGTGTTATGTGGTTTTGACAAGGTTATATAAATAAGGTCAGAGGACTCACTGGGTGTCCAACCTAGCAGAAGCAAAAAAGGACATGCTCACACACACACACACACACACACACACCCCTACAGTATATGCACACACACACTCACGCTGTTTCCCTGTCACCATGATAAACCCATGTCGCAGGGGTTTTGAACGCAGTGCTGCAAAGCATTTGAATGCACGGTAGGCACTGCAATTAGAATAGCCACAGTACATCTGTCTGTCTGAAGGATGCTCACTGGGTGACTGTGCTCAAGGTGTTCACACAGTGTCTGGCAGTAGACAGTCAAATCTATGCCCACATAGATTTTGTTCTTGGGGTGTTTCAAGGGTCTCCACCAGAGTGGTAATAGAGATAATTTAGTCAGTCCTCCTGCTAAGGTCAAAGCTGCCCTGCGGTCTGCATTAACAACTGGCGCATGTCGCTAAATTTCACACTCTGCTACAGTAAAGTGTATCTGTCCACAGCAACAGCCTGTAGTTGTAAATGGTAGTGTGTGTGTGTGTGTGTGTAGATCCAAGAAAGATGCCCAAAACATATGGGGTCACAATTTTGCCATTTTCAAATGTGACTGATTTATTCTTTATTCCAAACACAAGATGCACATTGGGCAGTGCAACTCAAAAAGACAATATCCACTGCTTCAGTTTAGATATAAGTTTGACTAAGTGGGAGCCCCACAGCAAATTCAAACCGACATATTTATACTTAAAATTGTTAGTAGACTCATATGGTGAAGCACATTTCAATCTCTTTGCCTGAATATCTAATTTCATAACTTTTACATTACTGTACTGTATGTCTATTATTTAGTGCTTAACTGGAGACATCTAGAATTAGAGTACATTTGGGTATAGGCTCTGAAATATGTACATTTAGGTCAGCATCCATTAGATCAACGCTACAGTATTTTTGTTATTTCAGTCATCGTGTTTTACTGACATTCCTGTCTTTTCTTTATCTGTCTCCTGTATCTTGACACACTGCCACCTTTTCCTGCATCCCTCTATTGTGCGAATATTATTGAAAATGGCCTTTTGCAAGCCACAGCGCTCAATGCATCAAGGTGTTCTGGGCCACTCCTATAATCTTATTTTGTAAGTGGCCTTTTGAGTGTATTCTTTTCTTTTCATCTTTTGTTTTTCCTGAATATAAGCATTTGACTACTCCAGGTAGGGAATGAGTCCTTACCCCAAGTGAAGGAGTTCAAGTACCTTGTGGTCTTGTTCGCGAGTGAGGGTACATTGGAGCGGGAGATTGGCCAGAGAATCGGAGCAGCAGGAGCGGTATTGCAATCGCTATACCGCACCGTTCCGGGCAATTTTTGTTCCTACCCTCACCTATGGTCATGAAGGCTGGGTCATGACTGAAAAAACAAGATCGCGGGTACAAGCGGCTGAAATGGGTTTCCTCTGGAGGGTGGCGGGCGTCTCCCTTAGAGATGGGGTGAGAAGCTCGGCTATCCGAGAGGAACTTGGAGTAGAGCCTCCTTCACGTTGAAAGGAGCCAGTTGAGGTGGTTTGGGCATCTGTTAAGGATGCCTTTTGCGCGTCTTCCTATGGAGGTGTTCCAGGCACATCCAGCTGGGAGGAGGCCTCGGGGAAGACCCAGGACAAGATGGAGAGATTATATCTCCACACTAGCCTGGGAACGCCTTGGGATCCCCCAGTCAGAGCTGGCTAATATGGCTTGGGAAAGGGAAGTTTGGGGTTCCCTGCTGGAGCTGCTGCAATCGCGACCCAACTCCGGATAAGCGGTTGAAGATGGATGGATTTTAAAAGCATTTTAAAATATCATCATAACACTGACAATATTGGACGTTATTCGTTTAATTTCATGTTCAATTACAATACGTTTTGAAGGTTTAAATCTGCTCCATAACCATTTGCCATTTGAAAATGTGCAACATAATTTAACTGGCACAAATGGAGACACAGTGAGAAGCCTGTAGCTTAGAGTGGTGTAATTTGCTTAAAATCTCTGTGGGTTTTCACTGTGACATTTATCTCTTCTAGCAGCATTTGCCAGCGTTGTGTTCTTCAGAGTTTGTTTCTATGTTGTTTTTACTGTCGTTTCTCTCTGTTTCCCTACAGCCTGTCCAGTGGGCTACTTCAAGTCTGTGTCGGGGTCTGTTGCCTGTTCCATGTGTCCCGCCAACAGCAGGACCAGCCAAGAGGGATCGCGTGCGTGCGAGTGTCGCAGCGGCTTCTACCGTGCTGCCAGCGATGCCAACTCCACCGCCTGCACCAGTGAGAGTCGCCATTTAATTACAGTATTTTACCGTATTGTAACGACAGTGGTTGAAACGAACATTACAATTACAACCAAACTATTGTTTTGGGTTGAAACACAGAGAGCTCATTCTGCCTTGAGCTCCTACTGTAGGCTTACATTATTATTTACTTACAATATTATTTAGTTTCCGACACAAACAGCGTTCCGGGCACTGTACTAACCATTCTAGCAGCTTCAATTGTGTTAAACAATTCACATCATTGTCTCCTATGTCTCCCTTTCGCTGTCCCCAGGTCCTCCATCTGCGCCCGTCTCCATAACGTGGGAGTATGAGAGCGCCGATGGAGGGGTGTCTCTGCGCTGGCGCCCCCCAGTGGACATGGGCGGCCGTAACGAAGTGTGGTATGGTGTGGTGTGCCGTATCTGCCCTTCAGCCACCTTCTCCAACCCGGCCTCCTGCTCCTGGTGTGGGGAGGCCGTCACATACAGCCCCTCCCAGACCAACCTGAAGCAGACCAAGGTCACCCTCAATAACCTGCTGACCAGAGTCACCTATCTCATACAGGTACCAGGCCGGGGAAACAGTCCATACTGGAGAACCAACCTACAGTGTTTCGCATTACCCTTCAGTTATTCTTTAGGTAGAGTGTGTGACTTGCTCTTCTGATGGCAGGTACAAGCCCTCAACGAGGTTTCAGCGCTGAGCCCCTTTCCACCGCGATACACCAGCATCAATTTCACAACCAGCCAATCAGGTGAGGAGAAGAGCTGACGGACAGATTTGATAGGATGATTGGATGTATGTGTGCATGAGAGAACTCTCTCTCTCTCTCTCTCTCTCTCTCTCTCTCTCTCTCTCTCTCTCTCTCTCTCTCTCTCTCTCTCAATCTCTCTCTCTCTCTCTCTCTCTCTCTCTCTCTCTCTCTCTCTCTCTCTCTCTCTCTCTCTCTCTCTCTCTCTCTCTCCTTCTCTCTCTCTCTATGCTACATCTCTCTAGACAGGAGGTACTGTAGCTTGAGGTCACAATATCCTGTCTGCTCACATTATGGTCACCACAGAAGGAAAGGGGGATGAATAAGATAGGGTCAGACTGTAAAAGCAACATAGAAAGACAAATTAATGTAATATAAGAAATATAGTAATATAAGAAATATAAAAATACACACACACAGACATTTTTGAAAAATAGATAAACGCAAAGCCAACCATTATAGCTATTACAGTTATGACATTAACTATAAAACTACAGTAACTTCAGTTGCGCAGTCAGCTAGTGAGACTTTATATTGCTTAAAGGATTGGAATGCCAGAAGGTTCTTTTGGCTGGAACAAGATCCACCAATTAAGTCACTGTAACTAAACCGTTCATGGGACTCCATATAAAGGTTCCTTGCTGGGTTCATGGACTGCTATGCTGTAAGGGGGGGAAGCATAGTAATGCTGCCACCGTGTGGTGGATATGGCAGTATTACAGCGTGGTTTCACAGTGGAGGTGGTTTCTCACCTCTACAGATTTGGTCCCCAAACGTTTGACACTTGACTTTGTGGTTGCTTACATTGACAGCACAGCTAGCCATATAGGCCACATACTATTCTATAGGCTGCAGAACAGCATAGACAATATAAATAATAATAAAAAACAACTGATTTATCAGACTTATTTTATATACGATTATCACAGAAGATTCTAAATACTATAAAATCATAATTTCAAAATCAAATGTATTTTGCGACCTTAACAGGATCTTGGTCAGCAGGGATCTACAGAATAGGGCGAGGTCACTGTTGACATTGTCCCAGGACTAGCTTTGCTGTTTTCTCAGTAAAGGTAGCAATTATGGGCAGGCCAACTCACCATTGATCAGCACTCTATAGGAGAGTTTAGGTCAACCATGTCCTTCTCCGGCGTTTTCTCCCACAGTTCCCTCTCCAGTACCCATGATGCACCAGCTGAGTCGTTCCCCAGACTCCATCACTCTCTCCTGGCCTCAGCCTGACAGACCCAATGGGGACATACTGGAGTACCAGCTCAGATACTATGACAAGGTACACTCAGTAGTGGTTGTGGCATTGTGGTGGATGCTGTGCTGGCTCACACGCAAGCAAACATATGACCAGAAATACATTCAGACAGACACACAACACTAGCCTCCAGCCAAAGTAACTCCCCTTCCATCCCTCCAGGGTTCGGACGAGGACAGTGCAGTGAGTGTGTACAGTGAGACCAACACGGTGACAGTCAGCTCTCTGATACCTGGCTCCATCTACGCCTTCCAGATCCGAGCTCGTAATGAGAGGGGTTTTGGCCCCTACAGCCAAACCATCTACTTCACCACCCTGGCTCTGGGTATGTCCCTCAGAGATTCTATCTATGCCATGAATCTAACTACAGCCATGTGGTCTCTACGCATTTATTGGGATATCTCATATACTAGTATACTCAACGTCCCCAGAAGAACGCTCCCATCAGATCCAGAATCGACTCCCTCTACTGGTGGGGTCAGTGATGGGCGGGGCAGCTTTCCTGTTGGTGGTGGCAGCGATCATAGTTGTGTTTGTGTTCCGCAGGTGGGTGGACGGTCTGCCACGTTTGAGCCAATGGTTATTTCCCAACAGTGTGTTTTCATGTCCACATTGAATTTCTCTTTAATGTTTCAGCAAGAGGAGAGAGAGTCCCTACAGCGACAGGCTCCAGAGGTATATTGGTAACAGAGGTGAGCATATTTGAAGAGTTACGTGTATTAGCATAATGTTTACTTAATATAATTTGTGTAATATTTCAATATATGTAATATAGGTAATATAATGTGTCATTGCTATGAATTTCAAGAACTCTGTACTCTCTAGTGAACCGAAGAGGGAATAATAGAGAAATCATTCCAGCCAAATGTTCACTTCCCCAGGGTCAACAGGGTTAACGAGTGTGAAGCAGAGATGAGTGTTGGGATAAAGGGGAGGAAGAGGGTGGAAGAACACCATCTGTGATTCATGTTAATATGCCCATTCATTTGTTCCTCTTCTGCTAACCTTCAATGACTTCCACGGGCCTGAAATCCATTCAAAAGCACCTGTCTTTTTTTTATTGACGGGAAGTGACGGTTTCTTCTCAGGTGGAGTCAAGTACTACGTGGACCCGTCCACGTATGAGGACCCCAGCGAGGCGGTCAAGGAGTTTGCCCGGGAGATAGACCCCGCCCACCTAAAGATTGAGGAGGTGATTGGTGCAGGTAAACACATTATTCCTTCCCTCCTATCTATAAAAAATAACCCTGGAAGCCTGTGAAGAATAAATACGGTTCAATGGTGAAAGATGGTCCTTTCTCTCCTCACTCCAGCCCAGTTTGGAGAGGTGTCCCGGGGCCGCTACCGTCCGCTGGGGCGCAGGGAGCTGCTGGTAGCCGTGAAGACCTTACGCTGGGGGGCGTCTGACAGAGAGAAGGGCATGTTCCTCAGTGAAGCAGGGGTCATGGGGCAGTTCGATCACCCCAATGTGCTGAAGCTGGAAGGGGTGATCACCCACAACCCCCCAGAGAGGATCATCACCGAGTTCATGGAGAACGGGCCTCTGGATGCCTTTCTCCGGGTGAGGCGAAACGCACAGGGTACATACAATCGGTTATCGTATGACAATCCTTAATGTTCCAGCCAACCACAAGGCTTAACGCCCAGGTATACTACCAAAGGCATGGCCTCGTACAAGGCGGACCAATGCTCAGGCTGTTCAAAGTATACTTCACGTGGATGCTTCGGCTATTTCTGCATACAAAAAACTTGCTTTGGAATTAGCAAAACTTAGAATTACTATTTATATGTGCACACATTGTTTCCCGTGAACACTATTGGAGAGAGAGAGAGATTCGCCACAAAGAAATACTTTTTATATGCTTAGAACACTCATTTGAAAGCTTAGTAGGACATCCATTGCCGTCTGTAGTAGGAAGGAATGTGAAGTCAACGCACAGAACATTTTGGTACGCGGACTGTATACTTGACGATATTTACATCACGTCTGTGGACAATGGGCATTCCATGAGAAAACCCATGTATAGATTGATCCCAGTCTAACTCCCCGGCCTCTTTATCCTGCCACATCTACCTCCCTCAGGAGAATGAAGACCAGTTCAGCATTCTGCAGCTGGTCGGGATGTTAAGAGGAGTGGGTGCTGGGATGCGTTACCTCTCCGAGAGGAGCTTTGTCCACCGCGACCTGGCCGCCAGGAACGTCCTGGTCAACTCCAACCTGGTGTGTAAAGTGTCCGACTTCGGCCTATCGCGGCTCATGAGGGGCCTGGACCACAACATCCCCACCTACACAGCCTCAGTGGTGTGTACTGGGAATTGTACTTTTCTATTGCAGCGTTGGTCAAAGAGGTGTATTCATTTAGATCTTTTTTTATATTTAGCCTATTTCATATTATATTTATATGCAGTATATTGATATATTCATGTGTGTGCTGTATGTAGTTAGGCAGGTATGTTTTGTGGGAGCCTCTAGGGGCGCTATAAGGCGTTCTTTCTGTCTTTGTCCACAAGGGCAGCAAGATTCCCGTGAGGTGGACGGCCCCCGAGGCCTTCCAGCACCGCAAGTTCAGCTCAGCCAGCGACGTGTGGAGCTTCGGTGTGCTGATGTGGGAGGTGATGTCCTACGGAGAGCGCCCCTACTGGGACATGAGCAACCAGGAAGTGAGTGTCTCCTTTATACACGAGCTGCTCCATGACCTTTGTTTCTCTTTCTTTCTACCGTTGCCGTGTCCCTGTCCACCTCTATCTCTAACTCTGTCTCTGTCGCCAGGTAATGAAAGCAGTGGCAGACCAGTACCGTCTGCCAGCCCCCCTCAACTGCCCCCCCACCCTCCATTCCCTGATGCTGCAGTGCTGGCAGGCCGAGCGTGGGGCCCGGCCGGGCTTCGACTCTCTGCTGTCCTCCTTGGACCGGCTTATCAGGCACCCTGCGTCCCTCAAGGCGGAGCAGACACGGTGGGACTGTGGCCCCGGGCCCGTAGTGGTGCCCGGCATGTCCGTGCTGGACGTTGATTGGGTGCAGCCTTTACTAATTGTGTTCTGAAGCTTCCCAAACTTCTCTTATTCACAGAAGCTGCTCCCAGCCACTACTGAGTCCCACTCCCGCCGACCTGTCGTCAGTGGCAACCGTCAGTGATTGGCTAACAGCGCTGAGGATGGATAGATATAAGGATGAGTTTGAACAGGCGCACCTCGACTCTTTGGACAGAGTCAGCCGGCTCACCATGGAGTAAGTGCACGTTGATGTACTGTTGACAATCGGCTAAGGGACAGTAGGGACAGTAGCTAACTTTGGGAAATTGAGAATTTACATTTTTACATATGATTATGATGAACCTAAGATTAAAGGCTTTTTCAGACCAAAAGCGGCAAGCGGTGCGCACAACCCTTTCAGCCCGTTCAGACATACGCCGAGCTGCCGGCTGTCTCACTTTACAGGGAGGGAGGTTGCTAGGCGACTTGAGGTAATAGGACGTAGACGTGTTGTGCTTTTATTCAGTAAAATGCATCAACTTCCACCATGTATAGCTTCTTTATTGCTTAAAGAAAGTTCGAGATTGAAATCCGATAGCCCATCTGAGTAAACAAGACGTTGTAAAATCGCAATTGTTCACTCGTTTAAACACGTAAACTTGGTTGTAAACATGTTTCCAAGATAGGGCTTTTCCTCCCAATGTCTCAAAAAGCGTTAACGAGTGTTATTTATTGGGATTAAGACCAGGATTCAGACGCAGCGCAGCGCCACCTCCTTGGCGGCACGCAACCTCTGCACAAAACCGCCGTTGCGCGGCGCAAGCCATTGGAATGAATGGGCTTCAGAGCGCAGCGGTGCCATTGCCGCTTTTGATCTGAAAGGGCCTTAATGCAATCATTCCATGATAAACATATATTATATCTAAAATAGTTATGTCGATGTGACTTGGCGATGTACCGGGCCTTTCAATTGGACTGTTACTTCCTGGTCTGTATGGCCATAGACTAACTGGTAGCATAAAAACAACTCGAGTCATCTAGGTTGTTCGCGACAGTCAGCAATAGCCTATGTAGCGTATCAGTGCACAATGACAATTGTTCAGAAACAGTAAACTGATGAGAAATTGCCTGTTGTGTTGTTTTACATAACCTCAGCATCGCTAGTGGATAAAGACTGACACTCACAGGTGTCCATGTCAAAACTGACATTGGCTGTTATGGTTGCACCGCTGTGTCAGAGGCCGTATTGTATTGTCTCTGACAGCTCAACAGTTGTCAACAACAAAGCCATAGCCTGAAGGGACCTGAAATGTCCACATTAAGACATAAAGTGCAAAGAGTTTTGCTTATCCTCGAAAGTTCTCTGCTTTTCCAATACTAGATACAGTAAGTGCCGCTCAGTTGATGTGATCTCTCTCTCTCTCTCTCTCTCTCTCTCTCTCTCTCTCTCTCTCCCTCTCAGAGATGTACAGAATCTGGGGGTCAACCTCCTCGGCCACCAGAGGAAGATAGTCAGTGCAGCTCAGCAACTCAGAACACACCTGCTGCAAACACAGGTGGAGGTGTGAGCGCCACCTGAGCCCAGTGCCAAGGGAAGGTTTCACATCTCTGGTTGGTGTGTCCGGTTTCATCAGCATTCAGGCTGACCAAGTAGAACAAATGAACCTTTTGTACGAGAGTAGCATTGACATACCCAAGCATATTCAGAAAAGTCTGACTGAGAGAAGAAATTTGAGTATGGGACGTGCACTGTGGGAGCTGTAGTCCATGTTAAAAGGTCAGGGAGATGAGTTGCAAAGAATATGAATGAGTCTCTGACGTGGTTTATTATATTTGACTTTGTTAGCCTTTTCTCTCCTTCTTTAATTATGCCTCTCTCCCTCTTACAGTATCTCTCCCACAGTCTTGCTTCTAGTCTACTACTGTCCCTCCTCACTTGTTCTAGTTTCCTTATTGGAATAATAAAAAAAGTGACCCCCTTCACTCAGAGAATTGCGTGGAGACAATCAATCACTTTATTGATTATGTCATACAGTAGTTATTGAATTATGTGTAAAGCTACATCACTTCCCCTCTGCTTGAAAAGCAAATGCACTGCCAAAACGTTTTAACTGGTTTGAAGTGTAAAACAATATTTAACTTTTGTTAAAATCCATTCTATAGCTTCCTATATGTACAATGTACATTGAGCTCTAATATCTTTAAACAAAATAATCAGTTTTATTGCATTACCAAAATATTTTATTGCATTAACAAAACAAATGCATTTATGGGTATGAGTAAGGAAGCTTTAGTCAAGGGTGTAACAAAAGGTCAATATTGCTTAACATCTATTATAGTTTACCTTCCCAATGTAAAGGTTAGACGTTGAGGTCAATTGTCCTGTCAAAATTGCAATTTCAATTTAGAGAACATTTTGCTGAAACAGCATAACATGTTTATTTTGTCTCCCTCTTTGGCCAAGGACATGATTCTAAGCATACCCAGCATCAAACATGGTGGATAGAGGGACTTTTAGAAAAATGTAAAGTAAAATATGTTCAGTTACAATTAGGCCTTTATCTAAGAGGTAAACAGGACAGCTCCCTTCTAACTGTGTATAGTTCACTCTTCACCTATACTGCTTGACTGCTGAAGTCACTGTGTCATTTGAACATTATGAATGTGTGAAATGGGTTCACTGGACAACAACCGATGTGATTTCCATTATCGAGGGAAAGAGATGTAATGCTTTTTTCAGTATTCTGTGCATTCGTTTGTACAATGTGTGTATGATGTATACGTTGCTGTCTGAGTGAATACATGTGGTACATGACATGATAGAGACTGTGTGTGTGTGTGTGTGTGTGTGTGTGTGTGTGTGTGTGTGTGTGTTAAGAGCCAGTGTAACATGATTAGCTGTGCTTATTTTTATGGAGTGTTTACCACTATTCCACAAGTGTGCACATTTGTAAAATAAATATGATTTTATTTATATGTTTGACTGTGCATTTCATTTCACTGTGTAATAACAATTTAAGATGGGGTTAATTATTATATTGGCAAGAAAATACATATTTAAAGAATATTATGCTAAATAAAATAACTCAATATTACTTGAGCAGTAGCTAATTAAATAATCTATCAAATGTTATATATATTATGTTATTATATGAAAGTAGTTTAATTAATTAAATGCCCCATGGGTATACAAACACCATGTACTCCTTAGGGTATTGTAGTTTTGATGTATTTATTTAACAAGGATAGTGCAGTCAAATGTGCCAGATTGCCTAATCTGGCTAGTTTTAATATTTGGCCAGATATTCAAATGAATACTTAAACGTAAATGGATATAAGGACAAGCAGGCATTACATATGTAATAATATACAGATGTAATAATATACAGTTTACATAAGCACGTTACATTTGAGTATGGAACATTATCCAAACAGCATAGAAAACAAGTAAGTAAGTAACTGCAGACAAGTAATAAGGTACATAAACATTGCTATAACCTTCAAATGTGCAAGAATGAACTTTATTGTTCAACATATCAGCAGGTTTGAGTCAAATCAGGACCAGAGATCTGTTGAGTTCAGCAGTCCAGAGAGAAAATCAGACAATGCCCCAACATCTGCCATTGCTATCTGATTAGATTTGTACTGATAGGACTCTGGAATCTGTCTCTGTCGGTGCCACTCCCACCACTTGAGCCCTGTAATCAGCTACACATGCTTCATACAGCCATCCTGTTGTTAATCATCTAATCACAGACAGGCTTCTTATATACAGTACTCTATGGTGTTTTCTTTGGCTCCTTGTCAGATATAGTCTCAACTTACTACCAAGTAATCAAGAAACCTGTTTAGGCCTGCTTCTGCTTGCTGTTTTGGTTTGTTATGGATAACATTTTGCATTGTTTTAACTTTGGACTGTATGAATCAGTCTAAATTATGGAACTGCATGGAAGCCAGATTGTGGATTTTGGACTCTAAATTACAAAACTTTCAGTCTGTGTTTGGATCCTTTACTTACTTACTTACAGACATGGATCCAGCATACCACAGTTATCCTGGAACAGAAGAAGGAATGGCTTGACTGATATCATTCTCAACTGGAGTATGTTGGCAAGTCAATGGAGGCATTTGAGGCAACAATGACTCGCAGCCCAGAGACAACAATTTGGAACGGCATGAGATTCTGTCCAGCAGTCGCCAGCGGCATCATCTGTTCCAGAGTCCCTCACACTTGCTACTACTTATGGCCTCCTGAGAATTCTCCTAGTTTCTGTTGTCTTTGGCCACCCCTGTCATGGTCGAGGACAGCTGATCAGTTCCAGTGGAGTATCACAGTCACCGGTACTCAATGTCACACCTATGAACAAGTACAATGGGGAGTCTTTGGCAGCTGGAGTAGTTTGTCCTTCTTTGTTTGCTGTTTGGGCAGGCTTCTTTTTTGTTGGGAAAGAGAGTCTCCAGCCATGCACTGACTACAGGGGGCGTCATGAGGTCACTATTAAGAAGTCATTCCTTCTTTGGTCCCCATGTCATCAACTTTTGAGCTGCTGCAGAGCGCGAGTATTTTTATTAAACTGAATCTTTTGTAACATCTTCCACTTGTGGAAAACGACATTCACACTCCCACTGTGCACTGTGAATACTTGGTTGTGCCCTTTGGACTTTTTTCAGTTCCCCAGACATTTTTCAGACTCCGGTGAACAGTGTTCTTCTGGGTTTGGTTAATTCTTTTGTGTTAATCTAAAATTATTATCTTATTTCTGTATTCAAAATATTGTTCAGGAATACATTCAAAATAGATTAGTGCTGCAAGGTGTCTTGGAAAACCAGCTTTATGTCAAAGCATAGAAGTGTGCAAGTTCATCTGTGTGCATCAGTAGGTTGGATTCCCACCATCTCTGCTAACAGGATTGAGATGGACAAGAACAAGCTGAAAGCAGTATGTGAGTGACCCACTCCAATGACCACTATGGAGTTACAAAGATTTCTAGGATTTTTATCCAGTGTTGGGGTCGTTACTCAAAAAAAGTCATGAATTAAAGATTACTTGTTTCTTTTCACAAAAGTAATGCTTTACTTCACTTATTTACGCCATGTATAAAGTCATTTGTTACACTTTTACTTACACCACCTGAGTTAC
>JAODUG010015448.1:0-23412 GCA_027564795.1 Aphredoderus sayanus | reverse complement strand
ATTTATATATATTAAATCCTATATAGTCCTATATAGTCCTATATAGAAAAATACATGTTGGTGTTATGCTATACTTTTCATAGCAACAACAACCAAAAAAAAATTTTGATCTGTAATTTATGCAATTTCCAAACAAACAAAAACAGAATGGTTCTCATTCTGCAGACTATAGGCAACTATAGGAGAAAAGAAATAAAGTAAAATTACATATTATGATATATTATAGTTAATCATAACATGTAGTTGTGATATATGAAAAGGTATACAGTAGCTGTCTTTCCAGCAAATGCAGTTGATAAATTCAGAAACATGTTAAGTAGCCTGTTTGAGGTTGAGCTTTTAAATATTATTGAGCACAGTATAAAGTACATACAGTATACATACAGTATATGATGTATTCGTTTTCAACTCTGCAGGATCACAGTTCTTCCCCTTTATCAACAATTTTGGGTAAATGCCAATCAAGCGAGGTCTGTGCTTGCCCATGCATTCTTGAGAACGTCTAATTAGTAATTTACCTAAGAACAACTACAGGTAAGTGGGTTTCATGTACCAGTAGGTGGCAGTGTCCTACCTATACACAGTCCTCCAGGGTGGCTGGCTACCTCCACGCATCATGGAAGACACCTCTGACACTTATGCATAGCGGCTGGCCGCTTAGAGGGGGTTATGGAACGAGATGGTTCACAATTAAACTAAAACAGGCCTCGGCTCACAATCCAACGGAGACCAGGACATGGCAATTAACCCACTAATACAGTAGACCATTAGACCTCCCTCCCCGTGTCGACAGCCCCCGGGCACAGGCTTACCATGGGTCTGTGGGACATTAGAAGAGATAGTTTAATGTAATGACCCATTCACTGATTTTAAATGTACAGTATGATTTTTAACATCAGTATGTAGGTCTCCACCCGGAATTCGTTTTTTTTCCAAATGTGAAATAATTTGTTTTTGTCTCTTTAAGGAAAAATAGACAGTAATGTACTGTACAGTGCTGTACATAGTAGAGAATGCTTCCCCCCTTATATTTGGATAAGAGAAACAATCAGTTGTTTTTTGAAAACATAAAGGCTGATGTTACAAAAGTAATGCAGTGAGGAACGGCAATTAAAATTAATGTCCTCTACTGAACTCACAAAATAATGTCTTATCTTAATAATAGCTATCAGAGAAATAACATTCCCCTTTTCTGTTTTTTCTTCGATTGTGAGAATAATCTGAATAATCAGTTTTGAAGGTTCTTCCGGGTTCTTTCTGTTTTAGTTAACTTTAGTTTTATTGTTTTATCACCAAGACTGTGCTATCTCCCTAGAGCACCATTTTGTTAGATTGTTTAATATCATCGCTGTGTGCTGGCAGCTCACTAATGGAATCTGGCCAAGTCAAAGTAGCCTCACCTGACCTCATGGTGTGATGCGTGGCGAATGGCATTGTGTTGTGATCCTCACCTGTGACCTCACACTGACCTTCCATAACATTTGACCCGTGTGGCTTCATCCACCTGCTTTACAATGTAGATAATGTACAGTACACTGTAAAAAAAAGAAAAAGTATTTTTAACTACCGGTAAACTATTTTACCTTATTGAATTAAATGGGAAATACACTTTAAAACACATACAATACATGATGTTTAAAAAGCCACCAGGCAGGCTGTATTTTTGTCTTGTATTTGCATATTGGTCATAGAAATCTATTGAAAATGTCTCATGGTGATGTCATCACCATTTACTAATCTTGAATAGTCGATGGAATAGTTGATGGATGGGGGATGTAATGTTCTAAATGTACATTTTCCTGAAAACACCTATTAGAAGATTAATATTATCTTAATTAAGATTCAAATCCATGATTTCTCAAATGTTTAGTTTTTCTCAAAAGCCTCAATAGTCACTTATGCAATGTAGCTGACACTCATAAAACATTCACAAAACTTGTTAAAATGAATCCTGCCAATAATGTAAAATAATCGTTTGACAGCAAACAAACAGTCTATTATGCATTGTGCTATCACTGATGTTGTGAGATTTAGATTTATCTCCTTCTGCATCTTTACAGTATTCTGCATTCCTGGGTCGCATTCCAGGACATCCTCCAATTTGTGTACATGTCATGGCTGACGAAGCAGGAGACCGCAGACGTCTGAGACCACATTTGTTACGAACACAGTGACTACAAATTGGAACCTCAGGAAGCCATTTTACACGAAACAAAGAGTGAACTCTCCACGCTCCTCTGACTATGCCTGCTGTGGCTAGACGCCAAGCTGCACTCTAGGAAATGCTATTGGGCCCATGCTTTTCTAATGCTCCAAATCACTGGCACCCATGTAAACATATGACTGGTTGAATTAGCCACTCTCTCTAGCCCCAGACCCACCGCTGGCACGGCTTCCATGAAACACCGGGGGGAATCATCTTTCCTCGCCTGCCGTCATTTGCATGACACGCAGAAGCATGTGAAGCGACACACCTCATAGCTTTTTATCATCTTTGTCTTGAAAAGAGGAGGAGCCATCCGCTCTCTTTCTAGAATATACTTTTACCTTGTTTTTTTTTGTTATTTCTTATTCTTTTCATTTTCATTACAACTGTGTTATTGTTATTGGAGTATACATTCTACAGTCCTGCGTCATTCCTTCCAAATTCCTTCAGTGAATTCATTTGTGAATGTTCTACACAGACTATAAAATGTTTTGCACAGTGACTTCATTATAAGGTCATTGTATGTCAAGTCAAGTCAAGTCAATTTTATTTGTATAGCCCTTAATCTCATTACAGTCTCAAAGGGCTTTACAAGCACATATTTCACAAGGAAACAAACAAACAAACAAACAAACAAACAAACAACACCTCCTGAACCTGCTCCCGGGCAAGGAAAAACTACCATTGAAATCCTCATGGGTAATAAAGGGAAGAAACCTTGGGAAGGGACCACAGAGAGAGGAATCCACCCTTCCAGGATGGTTAGGATGCAATAGGTGTTCCATCCATCTATCTTCAACTGCTTATCTAAGTTTGGGCAATAGGTGTTGATAGGCAAAATAATGAACAAATTATACATTTAATGTAAAGTATCACACTGTGCAAAAAAGAATGAACTAAATATATACATTAAATATAGTTTGAAAGTTAAATCCAGGTCCGTGGATTTGTCATAGAGGATTTGTCATAGCCCCATCCACGGAGTCCATGAGGTATGTCATGTACTCTTTTTTTGGAGAATTATATAATAAAATAACCAAATCACTTGCTCTTTGTGGCAGATAGAAGGCGCTAAAACTAATTCTACAGCTTACACAGACATATGATGTGCACTACTGACACAACAAGATGTGACTTTGTAACCCGAGGACAACAAGAGGGTTAAAAGGCACAAAAAAACAACATAAAATACATAAAGAAATAATTTATAAATAAATAAATACATACAGCAATGCCAATTGAAAAACACACAAATCATACACAATCACACACAAATTCGAGATTTCTGAGTACATTATGAGGGTTAAAGGCACCAGGCACCAGGCATAGACATACATGATCCCATCCCATCATACACTAGTAAAACACAGTACAATAAACACAGGATAAAAACCACAGGATAAAATATGGTGTGTACTTCCCATTGCTGTGCAGTATAGGCTTAATAGTTTTGCTTAATGTTGTGTGCCGATGCCTGTGGTAGAACACTGAACCGCTCATAATTTTTTTCTAGATACTATTTACTCAAGGCTCAATCCAGAGGAGGAGCGAGAGCATTCCAACACTCACATGCTCAGAGATGTTTCTGGATTTTGCTGAGCCAGTGATAAACCCTATTGAGACCCAGTGATAAACCCTATTGAGGCAATAAATGGTGACTTTCTCATAGCATTTATTGGATTTAATAACTTTTATCATGCAATCAGCAAGGTGATGTTGATAAAGGTCTTATTTTATGTTATTCTATATAATTGTGTTATTCTATACAATTGTGTTTGAATGTCTTCTGCACTTCGGCGATGCTAATAATTAACCATACACTAATTAAACTTTACTTTCATATTCATACACGTGCCAATGTATTTAGGTCTCTGCATTTTTCAACCAAAGAGCAGCTTGTCCTTTGGCATTGACAATGCTTGTCTTTTTCTGTGTCTGTGTGTTTGCATGCATGCGCATGTGTCTTTCTAGGGTGCTGGGCAGGTCTGAGATTGAGTTTAAACAGAGTAGGGACAAAAGACACAGAGAGAGAGAGACAGACAGACAGACAGACAGACGGGCAGACAGGCAGAAGGCGGAGGGGAGTAGATGAGGGGCTGAGATGATAATGCAGCATGACACCTCTGAAATGATTCCCTGGTTACTATGGTGAGGAGGCAGGCCAGGACAGTCTCTACAGGGAGCTCAAATAAAGCAGCTGTAAATTATGTTTGATTAGTATTTAGCTCATGTACCTGCACAGGAGAGGCATTCTGTCAGCTCCTTAGACGCCAGTGCCTCTGGAATTGTTTCCCAGTCCAGCCTGATACTGAGAGATTGACTTTAATTGAATCTTTATTCATCAGCAACCCCCCAATGTCATAGCATGGGGCAGCCTGAAATTATCGCTGGACATGCTTTGGTTCAGCTGAGGTGTAGTCTGAATAGGTGTGTCAGACCCTGTGTGGACCACTGTACTTGCTGTTCCCCTTGCTTCCGCAGTTGTCTGCAGAGCGTGATATTGCCGTCCATAGGGAACATCTTCCACAGGCTATAATGGTTCCTCACATACACTTCTGTACCTGACATTCTACAGAGCTGCTGCTACATTATGGTGTTTCATTGACATTTAAAACGGGTCCAGAAAGAAATAGTGAATAAACCTGGTTGTTTAGATATCTTTTTTCACTGACAGGTAACATACTATGTTAAATTATCTGGCTAACATAGCTTGGGGTCATATTGCGGAGTCAGAGTTTATACAGCCGGTATGTAGATTTGTGCAGAACAATCCTGTTTAAAACAAGCTTAGGGATCAGGGAGGAATCTGTATAGGGAAAACTCCTTATTTTTATTTGCTTATGCATCCGGGCATGTTAAGTAGGTATTATATGAGATATTTGTCATGGAGAGGGGCAATAGGTCTATGCAAATATATGGTGAATACTGAGAATATGCATAAACTATATGCTTTAATCTTAATATATAGTCAACAAGGTGCACCAGCAGCCCTTTATTTATCCACAAGGCCTTGTGCCGAGCACCAGTACAGAATAGTGAAAGAATCTTCTGTCAGTGATATGTCACGACCTAACTATTGTTAGGAGCAGGAAGAACAGTTCCTTTGGGTTCTAATGATGACCAGACATCAGATGAATGGCATGGTTTGATTCCTAATGGTTGAAACGTACTATAATTGGGTCATTACGCTTATAGTGAGCACAATTACAGTACACGTATTAAGGAGGAGGTAGGGTTTAGTTTGGGGCCACACTAGTCTAAAGCCCACTCGTAATAATCAGCTTCTGTTCATTGAAAAGTTGCAGCTGAATTAGGAAATGTGGCTATGCATTACATACAGACAGACTCCTTTCACCACATGCCGGGTAAAAGAGCTTCACCGGGTTCCTTCTACCGCTGCCTCTGCAATTCTGTTTTCTTCAGTGCCGCCATTGACGGACTGCTTACCAGCCAGAACTAATCACTTCTGACTGCTATCTGTCTCTGTCAATTACACACTAGGTGCCTGCTGCCCTCTTGCCACACCACAGTTAAAATGAATGCTACCACACAACCACAACAGCCAGATTTTACACCACTAATCCAGTATGATTATGCACAAGCATTCATTTAACAAAAAAAACAAAAATATATATTTATATATACAATACAATCTTCATTACAAAATGTATACATTATATATAATGTATACATGTATACAGGTAATGAAAAGTGTATTGTCAAACAAGCATTCACTGTAATATCTGTTATTTTTCTGTTTTTATTATTATTCGGTTTCCAGGGATCCTAATGGTGATATACTGTACATTAACTCAAACCCCATCATTTCCTCTTCAGTGTGGAATCATCTTTTAATTGCCAGTTATACTCTGGCTAATGGTGTGATGATTGCACGACTTGATCTGCCCTTAATGCTTTTACCATGGAGGGCTGGTGTCTCGCCTCGTGATTGGACAGGGCTCCTTGCTAGCCCAGCTCTCAAAATAACACCCTGGCGAACACTGCGAGGATCCGTCGTTCAGTTGTACCAGATAAAGGGAGCGCGCATTCCCATCCTGATACTTTTATCTCCATCTGGTATATTTGATCTCCCCAGCACTATCCAAGCCATTCCTCTTCCTCAACCCACCCCCACCGCTCCCTCTTGTTCACTGTCTGGCCCGTGTTGCATGTATAGGGCGTGGAGGGGAGGGGGCGGGGGGAGGCAGCGGGATGGGGGGGGGGAGGGGCGGAAGCTGACAGAGATAGATTGCACGGCTACAGCTTAAAGGTGACTGCCTCGTTCCATGTGCCCCAAAGCAGTGGATCACTGGAATCCATCATGGGGCGGCGGCACCAGGCACCCGGCATCAGGCATCAGGGACCAGGCACCAGGCACCAGGCACCAGCCACCAGGCACCAGCCACCAGGCACCAGGCACCAGGCACCAGGCACCAGGCATCAGGGACCAGGGACCAGGCACCAGGCACCAGGCACCAGGCACCAGGTATCAGGCACCAGGCATCAGGCACCAGGCACCAGCCACCAGGCACCAGGCACCAGGCATCTGGCACCAGCCACCAGGTATCAGGCACCAGGTACCAGGTATCAGGCACCAGGCACCAGGCATCAGGGACCAGGCACCAGGCACCAGGCACCAGGCACCAGGCACCAGGCACCAGGGACCATGGACCAGGGACCAGGCACCAGGCACCAGGCACCAGGCACCAGGCACCAGGGACCAGGTACCAGGCACCAGGCACCAGGCACCAGGCACCAGGCACCAGGCATCAGGCACCAGTCAACAGGCACCAGGCACCAGGCACCAGGTACCAGGCATCAGGCACCAGGTACCAGGTACCAGGTACCAGGTATCAGGCACCAGCTACCAGGTACCAGGCACCAGGCACCAGGTACCAGGCACCAGGTACCAGGCACCAGGTACGAGGCTTCAGGTATCAGGTACCAGGTATCAGGTACCAGGCATCAGGCATCAGGCACCAGGTTTCAGGTATCGGGTATCAGGTATCAGGTATCAGGCACCAGGCATCAGGTGCCATGCATCAGGCACCAGGCACCAGGCATCAGGCACCAGGGACCAGGTACCATGTATCAGGCACCAGACACCAGGCACCAGGCACCAGACACCAGGCATCAGGCATCAGGCACCAGGGACCAGACACCAGGCACCAGGCATAAGGCACCAGGGACCAGACACCAGGCTCCAGGCACCAGGTACCAGGCATCAGGCACCAGGCATCAGGCACCAGGTATCAGGCACCAGGTACCAGGCATCAGGCGCCATGCATCAGGCACCAGGCACCAGGCACCAGGCACCAGGCACCAGGCACATATATACATAATCTCATAACATGGACAACAGCAGATGGGCAGAAACAACAACAACAGCAAGATGAGGAAAATGGAAGGATATCTGACCATGAGGCTGGAGGAGGTCATTGTTGTTCAGAGTCACACGTAAAGGGGAAGGTTACACAGAGGTGTTGTGGGGCCCTCACTTCCCTGGCCAGAGACGAGTGGAATGGGGGCAGGGTTGGCTTTGCAAAAGGAGAGCATTTATCATTATTGGCGCGTATACTTCCATCCCTTGCTCAAGCTGACATCTCCTCCACATCTGACATAAATCATGATTTCTCCATAATAGATCCCTTCTCCGTGGACGAACAGGAAGAATGTGCTGGTCATATTGATTCTGACCTGCCTCCACATCCCCAACGACACCCTCCCCCCACTGACGCAAAATCATTACCAAACATCACTGATTTGGAATGTATGGGGCACTAAACAAGGCTTGTTTCATACACATATTAATTGTGATGCATGAGAAACAAAGGGGAATGAACAAAGCTGAAATTACTGAAGATGCCATTATCTACTTGGCTTGGTCTTGACATAAAACCACCAGAGGGAATCTTAAATCAGTAAACATATAGTTTGCTGGATTGGGGAGCTTCTCAGACTTTATTTTGTAAGATTACTCTTTTAATTATTGACAAACAGAACAGTCCTGAGGCTGCTTAATGCAAATAGACAGTTAGGAAAATAACCCCCCCCCATCACACACACACACACTAAAATTAAATATCAAGTTTTATATCTATTAGAATCATGTGTTTGTCAACTGCTCAGTATGAAATACTATATGTGCAATGCAATGCCAATTTGAAACCTTAATGATTTCTAAATTCCCAAAAAATTAGCAATGCATAGTAAAATTACTTTTCACAGTAATTTGCGTCAGGTTAATCCAGATATACACACATTTTAATTTGTTCCTAATTTCTGAAATGCTAATCACTCTTAACATTAAAATCTTGCATTATGGTAACATTCTATTAATAATGTTTTTTTATTTTGATCACATCAACCTCATCTGTGAAAACAACATTAGCACAACAAATGAGAACCTATAATCATTACCTGAATCATTAGCACTTGTAAATATTTAATTCCACATCTTTATATAATTAAAAATTAAAATTTAATATATCCTTTAATATGTTAACCTGAAGGTTCTACGGGCTCTGTTTTACAAATGTCTTGATTAATCACTCAAGCAAATGCGTTTTCAATTTTTATTACAATTCATCATTTTATGTTACAACTGTAGCTGATTATGCATGAGAAATAGTCTTTCCATTGAAGACAATGTGATTCCTAAATTAACAAATGTGAAAATGCATATTATGGTCAATGTTTATGTTGTTCATTTGATATATTATACATTTTATATATTATATGTTATTTTGCAGAAATATGTAGCAAGTTTACAAAAACTCCTTGAGAAGATGATTTGTGTTCACCATGTGATAAATAATGACATGATAAGCCTACTGGCCTACAGTATAACCACTATACTGTGTCAGTATACTCACTATATCATGTCAGTTGCATGATATAGACCTACTTAATTAATTAGTTAATTTGTATATTTTATGCCTAATTCACTTGTAATCATTTTCCTTTTATTCATTGTAAAGGTGGATGGTGATGATTTATTTAACCTAAAATTATAATAAACTAGTTAGCTAGCTATAACAACAATATGATTGTCCTGAAGCTCCATTGATCCAGAACCAAAATGGTGTCTTCTACTATACCACCCATAGCTAAATGTCCATCAGAGAAGAATCTGGAATGTATGCTGACAGACATAATTAATGACTCCCAGGTTTCACTACAAGGGGCTTAATACAGATAAGCCAAACCTAAATAAATTATTGGAATGGTAACGGTGGTGTACCAGGCTTTTAGTAATGCATATTATTGAGAAAATGTAAGAAGGTGAGCATCTCCCAAGAATCCTACTCTCCATGGTCTTTTGGTTTTACAGCCCAGTTCTTTACACCTCCCTCATTATCACGGCTCTCTCCCAGGATAACCTCATTAGAGGAAAGGAGTCCTTCTTTGAGCTAATTAGCTCTTTAGCAGAGTTATTAAATCTCTTACTATGAATATTTTCAGATGGAAAGAGTCAAAAGTTGAAATCCTCTGGGCAAACAAGTTCCCATTTGGGGAATTGTTAGGAACATCAACCCTTCTTGACTAAAAGTTAGTTTTCTAGCATTTTCTTATGTAGGACAAAGAAGGAGATGTTTTATATAATCCTGGTTACTTTCTCATGCACACACACAAGTAACTCAGTAGATTGGAATCAATTTAAATTCGCTAGTTCATCATGTGTGTAGGCTATGCCTTTTGTTTGGTCTATCCCTATCTCCCATTTTGAAAACTCCATATTGGGCATGTGTACTGACTATGACTAATTTCGGTCCAGGGCACCTCCCAGCCTCACACCACCCATGACTTGACAGCAAACACGTATAATTGTAACCTTCTAATCCAAAAAGCTCAAATGTGTTTGCTTCTACTGTACTGTATATTGACCTGCTCCTAAGATACTGTATAGTATGTGATCCTATATGATGCTACTTTTATTAAATCACTAGACATAAAAGCATATTTTATGTAATGACAGCAACATGTTAACGATCTTGAAATGCAAATTCATATACAGTAGATAAATATGACTCACTGGAAGCCACACATCAGACACAAACCAGACGACACATCAGATGTTGTGCTCTTGCTTTATAGCCTGCTTGGCTATTCCACTTCACATTGACAAGTCACCACACTATTTGGTCCTTAAATTCTGTCATCTGACATTTGTCTCACATTTAAATGCTAATGAGAAAAAATAATTTACTGGACTGAGTGACTGAGGAGGTCAGTGAATGGGATCACTGAGACTATGCTTTCATTTCAATGGCTGCAGTCTGCAGAGGTAAGGAGCAGACTTATTGATTAAGGTAACGTAGGGGTATGCCAGGCAAAAACCTGATAAAAAATATTGTACCAGTGAACAGTAAATCAGATATGACAAACGGAAATACACCTTGTGATATCCCAAAACAACCATGTATCTCAATATTCATAGTAATATGGTCTAAGACACACCTCTGCTGGTATTGGTTTAATTATGTGGATTGGTTTGAAACATATCACACATGACAACTTTCCCCATATTGTTCAAATATTTGTCATATAAAAGTCAGGTGTTGCTTTACAAGATTATATAGATTATACTGGATAAATACAGTGGCACAGGAGAGATTTATTAAGTGGGGGTGACCAAACTGTGAGCATAAATTTTCAACTTTTAGGCTCACACAACTATTAATGACAAGTTATTTATGCAATTTGTGTTTAGATTAACACAAAAAAAGTAATGCGTGAAATTTAATTAAAACATTTGTAACTGGGTCCATTTCAACCGGGATGTCGGTCGAAACGTATGGGTAGGAGATCTCTAATGAATAGAATGCTGCATTCTGTATCAGATTAGCTCACGTATGGTCCTTCTGATCTGAGCATATTCTGGTCTCACCTTGTAAAGTTTACTATTATTATATTATATTATCCAGGTACAGCAATTAAAAAAGAAATTAAAGAAAGTTGTAAATAGGGTCTTACGTAGATGCTATTGAAGAAGAATTAAAAGAAATGTAAAATAATTATTAGCATTATTTTATTTTTTGTTTACAATTGTACACATATTGTAACTTGTTTTTTGGTTACATTAGAGAAAATAAATGAATCCATTGATTTGCAAGTCCATGTATTGTATGTTAAATTTTGCCTGGAAAATAATGCTCACTGGAGGTACAACTAAACTTGAAACTTGGACGTAAAAATCCTAAAGGTGTTTATTTTGGAATGACAATAATGTAATCACTGCCTTAATT
The DNA here is from genome assembly GCA_027564795.1 of Aphredoderus sayanus. Classification (NCBI taxonomy): domain Eukaryota; kingdom Metazoa; phylum Chordata; class Actinopteri; order Percopsiformes; family Aphredoderidae; genus Aphredoderus; species Aphredoderus sayanus. Next base: position 11,958 of record JAODUG010015448.1, on the reverse strand, counting down.
AACTTTCACTGCCTTCCTCTGGGTGACAAAACAGAAAACAATAGGTATTTGCGTAGTGTTTAGTGTTATTGTAAACAAATGACCGACAAGGAGCTGGGCTAATGCAAGAAGCATCATGCATGCACACAGCACATCTGATAGTCATCTTCAAAATAATGACCCCCATCCACTGAGCCGTTACAATGGTGCTCACAAAATGATTACAAAATGATTCAGTACGTGATGGAAAAATGGTGAACAGGCATGCTGCATAACAGCTTCTCTGCACAAATTAGACTACATGGGTCAAGTGTGAGACTGCAATGTAATCACATGAAAGCACACAAATACATGGACTATGCAGACAAGGACTATAGAGCACTTTTTTCTAGACACATGGAATCTTAATGATGTTGTTACACCTATGTACCTACATTATGTGCATACAGTACATCTTTGATCATTTGACGATCGTTCAAGATAAAAAATATGTAAGTAATTATTATCTCAGTTACACCTGTACAGTATTTTCAACAGGTTTATCAGAAACATGACATTGTTTTTTAAGGCACTGTGAGCAGTTTTTGTGTAAATGTAAACACTACATTCCCCATGTTGTGTCGTTGTGTCGTTGCATAGACCTATAGAACCTCAAATCTCTAGTGAGGAATCTATTAAATAAGATGAACTTAAACAATAAGAGATAGATGTAGTGGTAGTTTAGTCAAAAACTATCAGATGTATAATGATGATAAGGAAATATAACAATATATGCGTAACATTTAATATCGTCATTTGCAGCAAAAACATTCCATCAGTGTTGTGTTTGTTTATGTACATTCATTTGAAGCGTTTTATTCCATTAGCTTTATTGACCATGAAAAGCCAGTATAAAGTGCACTATGGAGGCCGCCATAGTGACACGGGAGTCCGCCGAAAATGTATGCCAGTATGCCAGAAGTCATGCTTCAGCTCCTGACCTGCAGAATACATCCACTCCATGCTCATTATGTCTGTAGTTTGAAGTGGAGCCAGTAATCAGCCTGAGAGTCACATTAGAGTATTTTACTCACTTAGGACAGGAGTGCCACTCTCCTTGTGTAATTGTTATAATTGTGCCATCTTTCAGAGGAGTGAGGGTAAAAATGGGGCACTCTTTAAATGGAGGGCTCTCATTGCTAATTAAAGAGAAGTTCAGTGGCCACTAGATGCAATTAATTGCTACTGTATTATGACTGGTGGTACTGTATAAGTATGCATGTTGCTATATAAAGTACATTTCCACATATAGTTTCTCCAAATTCACAAGACAATCTCCTTAAGTTAATATAAACCAAAAACATAAGCAGTGTACGATACATGAAAGCATATGTTGCAACCTGTGGTATATCAGGGAAATACCTTTTGCACCTCACTTGATTAAACAGTGTTTGAAAGTCAATGGGAATGGAAGTCATCACAGCATTATTCCACAATATTTTTAAACATAAAAACACAATTTAAACATATGTGTTTTGTATAGATACATATAAGTGGGCCAGCAACCTGCTGGATATTTGGAAGTACATCAATCATAGCCAAGAATGGGAGCTGTTAGCTGTACCTAAATGGAAGTGTGATTATGGCCGATTGCGGTGGCTTACGCCTGTTTTCCCCTGCACTCCACCTGCTCACTCCATGCAGCCAGGGAGTACAGAAAGCCTCTCCACCTCTAATGGCAGTTTACAGAACAATGTTGCACCACAAATGTCATAATTTGCTCTAACAGCTCCGATTATGCCTCTTATTGATTTAGCCACATATTAAATGGAAGCAACAACATCTCCCATATTATAACTTGTATTAGTTGTTGCACAAAAGAAAATGGCTGAAATTTCCCCTCTTCATTGGTCCTAGATAAGTCTGTTAAGCCATAATGTGTCTCCAATTTAGTGAGTGTAAACATAGAGGGGAGGGGTGTTTCACCCACTACAAAAGGGCACACAAACAACTGAAGACAACTCAACAATAGCAAAAGCACTTTTGAAGTAGGTCATTTCCCTCTTCCAGGACACTTAAATGTTTAAATTCTAAATTGTGTCTAGAAAGAGTTATACCTTGCTGTTTAAATGTAAAGGGAATGCCCTTTATATGTCAGTGTACATTTTATTTGCAGTGAAATTACAGCTGCAGACAGAAGTTCTCCATCCAGACTGTATTGCACCCTGAGTGACTTTCTAGTACATATTCTATAAATGGAAATGTGTATGAAGCCTTAAAATGTTTGAGTGAAACATTCAGATATAATTCAAGTGTAGCACAAGCCTGTGAATTGGCAATAATTTGTCACGACTGGCTGACCGGCTAAGATACAGTGACGCACAGATTGCTTTCCCCAAATGAGTGCAGTGAAATAATTTTACTGAATTATTTTGGCTATTTTCCTCAAGACTGTGTTAAAAAAAGATGGCTCAACAACTGCCTGGGCTCTTACTTGCCACAGTGTGGCCCATGCCGCCAGTAACGGGTTGATTACAGCAAACCCGCAGAGAATAGTTATGTGCTGTATGCAGTTGTAGCAGTGTGGTGGAAATACTCGAGGCAAACCTGCTTCTAATTCACAGCATGGAAGCACTCTGCTTCTAATAATGGATAAACAAACAAGCGTGACGAGCCTGATGAGTATCATTTCATAATTTAATTACATGTTGATGGTAAGCACTGCAGGCATTCCAGTAACTAAAGGGGCAAACTACTGTCAACCCTCGCACACCCTTCATTGTTTGTTTGTTTGCTTGTGCAGGATTAGTTTAATATCAAGGATACAGTATTCTTTTTCGCATCTATTTGGTAGTATTTGATGGTGTGCCACTTTATGTGTTTTCATAATTATTTAAAATCTCCCATAAGCAGGATATGTACTGTACTGTATAATAGCTAAGAAGAATTAAAATGTTAACTCCATTAACCATGAAATCTTGCAATTTAGAGGAACTTACAGGCATACTTTCAACAGAAGTTGTACCACTATTGTGCTTGGAAGCAAATCCAAAGTGATTTGTACAGTATAGTGGTATATTCACTGTTTGGACGCATACAGTGCATACAGTGTATATGCATGCCCATAACCAAGGACAAGGCTGGTGTAATTCAATGTTTTTATTCTTGTCCACATACTGTTACCTACAAAACCAACAAAACTGTTTCTCCAAACAATAGCTGATGATTTATGAACATTATCCTTCATTACAGAGTAGGCCTACATATTTTGTTTTAGAATGAACTGTATCCGAGATAATAGAAGCGGATCCAATTGATACATGCAGGACTCCACTATAAAATGATGGCCCCTTGTTGCTATTAGCAACTTGCAGTTAAACCCACTAAGCTTGCACAACAATAGCAAGTAGCCTGCCTTCCTTTGCCTTCTTGGTATGCAGCCTCTGCCTGCATTGTGCGTTGATGTTGACCTTTGAGCTGTGAATAGGCCTGCCACACGCTTTTTGTGCACTGGTGTAAATGGACAAGCCTGGACAGCTCTGGCAGGCGTGTTCCTGATAAACCGTTGATCTCCCATGGCACTCATAATGAGCTGAACTTCATTTACATGATAGGATTGCCACAATGTCTCTGCGAGCGTGTTGGGGCCAGTTTTCTTCTTCTTCTTCATCCCTTTATTCGGGTGGCGGGGGGTTTGCTACTCTGACTTCTTATCAGAAAGGAGGCTATAGCATGTAGACTAGAAGATTGGCACATGATTCTGGGTGACATCATGTTTATGTATGGGCCGTGTGAATGCAGGTATATTCATGCATCTCTATAGCATGTGTCAGCCATGCTATCTCACATAAATATGGCTATGTGTGCTAGCCATATTTGGCAAAGCAAAATACACATACGTACTGTATGTGTATTTTGCTTTGCCAAAATACATGTAAAGAGAGAAAGAATTAAAAATATACTGTATGTAATAATTATTATCTCTTCACTGTCTGGCTGTAATGGTAGTGGAGTAGTCCTCAAACTGCTTTCAGATATGATTTAAGTACCATAAGGAATTATGTTATGTATGGCACAGACCAAAATGCCTCTAGTTGCAATGGGATGCATGGAAACATTATATGGGTATATACTGTATATACTGTATGTACAAATACTGTAATTAGATATATTTTGAGGCGTCATTAGGCGAGGAAGTGATAAGCCTGTGAGAGTTTTTGTCTGTATGTCTGTATTTGTATTGTTTTTCATTATGTATTTACTTTTTATATATTCATGTTTAGGACCCCCTTGAAAATGATGATGCTCATCTGAAGAGGTTTATCCTTCTAATAAATAAACACTTACTGTATGTATTTGGTTATTTATAAAAAATATGCCCCTCTGTACATTGTATCAAACCCATTCCCTATTGCAGTAATGTATATATTGTTATTGGCCCGTCCAATTCCAGGCCGGGTGCAGCCAGAGCAAATGGAACATGAGCTCTCAGATTTGTCTGATTCCCAGGTTAGTGTTACAGTACTGGATTGTACTTCGATTGTAGTACAGTAACTTTACAAATGTAACAAAAAGAAACTGACCTCCGCTTTGGTGGGGACCAAGTCCCCCTACTTTTTATGCTTTTATGGGCTCTTTGGTCACAAGTTCTATATCCTGTGAAGTGCAAGTGTTCCGTCAACTCCTTTATAGGGTTATCAATTGTGGCTTGCATTGTGTGAAATCAATTACTGTAGCTTTAATGGGCATCATTATGTATGGCATTATGTATGGTTTTTACTTTAAAAACCTTACAAACCAGGTTTTTGTAAAATACATAGGTTTAGCAAATGTTTGATTAGCCATTACAAGCAAAAAAGATACTTCTTAAAGAAACACTGATTTGCTGAGGTGAAATTGTTCCTTTGTGATTTTATGTTTTGTATTCAGTCAATTGAAAATGCACTTAACCCTCATGATGTCCTCCGGGTCAAACTGACCCAAATCACTATCTTTTTGTGGCAGATAGAAGGCGCTAAATCTAATTCTACAGCTTACACAACAAGGTGTTAGTTTGAAACCCAAGGACAACAGGAGAGTTAAAAAGGCAAAAACAACCACAAAAAAAACATAAAGAAATAATGAATAAAGAAATAAATTCACACAGCAATGACAATAAAAAGAACCAGACAATCATACACAATAAGATGGTGGTATTATAAGGAAATCACAAGGGTAAAGCAGTAAAAAATATATACTTTTGATGATCTGCTGTCACTTTTGTACTAAGAGTATTAAAATCTTACTACTTGTTAAAATACTACCAAAACAATAAAAATAGACATCCAACGCATAACCAAAAATGAAAGTCATTATATTTAAAAAAGAATCTGTATATCAATGTAAACTCAATAAAGAGGAAATAGGTACATCCTACTGTGTTTTGAACTCCATTGCAACGCCTCCATATGACACATTTCTATTGACCTTGTAGTATACATGTGTGTGTGTGTGTGTGTGTGTGTGTGTGTGTGTGCGTGTGTGCGTGTGTGTGTGCGTGTGTGTGTGTGTGCGTGTGTGCATGCTGATGACCAAGACCGGGCAAACAATTGCTCTGCTCCGTGCTTCATGCTTAATGCCAAAGAGCCCTGAGGAGCCCTCTCCAGACTGAGTTACACCCCGTAAAGAGCAGGGGGTCTTTATGTATTTCCTTCATCCCTCCTGCCCTCCCCTCTTGGTCCCCCGCCCCCTCCCTGCCATGACAGCGTGATTAACCCACAGCCGCACAATGGCGGCACATGTCCCCATAGCCGTGACCAGCTTATTCAGACCTGCCTTACTTACACGCCCTAATAAGGATTAGGCTTTATGAGCTGCAAGTGAGTTAACAATGAATGAAGAAGTCCTTCAGGAGTCACTAATTCTATTCTGCTCCGTGTCACTTTTCATCCCTGTCTTTTCACACCACTGTGTTTGAACACAAGGTAAAATCCTCTTGAATGTAAAGGTGGGCAAGCCATATTCATTTACACTGTTGGCTTGAGGGCACATTGTGCACTCTACAATCCTCGCCATCTGCTCTGCTCTTTCACCTGCCACTCTGACATCCACCCCCTACACTTCCACTGTTTCTTACCCACACTGCATGTCCAAACTTAACCCTCTTTCTCATTACACTGTTCTATATTTCAGATAGTGAAATACAATTGCACAACAGTAAAATGTACAGTAAGGGTCTTAAAACAAAACAAGATATCTGTACCAATATGTCTGAGGTAGAATGCCATTTGGCTGTTTTATAGCACTCAATAGATTTGTGGAGAGGGTTCTATGGTTAATATGGTGCATAAAAATATTTTTATGATTAATATATTTTATATTGTAATTATAATTGTCAGTTGTTCAGATCACCAAATATTATTTGTAGTTCCATATATTCCCTATACTGTTTTGATAGAATACATTTTTGAATTTAACAAATGCATCCATAATCATCAAGGAAATGCAGTGATGCAGTTGTATCTTTCCCTTGCATTTATTTACTAAATATTTGCATAAAGCTCCTTTCCATTGTCACTATTCCTAATTAGGATATTATGCACTTAAGCATGGCTATCACGTTTTACAGATGAATACACTTTTTGATAAATATCGATTCCCAAAATCTTAGACAAATATTATAAATTGTTAATTTTATCTAATTTTGACTAATTTCTCTAAATTATGGATGCATTCATATATACTCATCACTTCGTACATTAATTTTGTAGAGCATTTAGACCACAAAAATAATAGCCTTGTGATGTATGTAAATTCCTGAAGTCTTGATTTATTTTCAATTATCATGTAGATATTGTGATATTTAGAGTCAATTATGTATTACTGTGTGCATAGTAGAGAAAAGGAAAATGTTTACACATAAACTTTAAGCAGTCATTTGTCACATAAGAAATACATGAGAAAAGGAAAATTGACATGATCCAAGGTCAGAAAAATACTGAAAGTCAGAGAGCGTCTGAAACACTGTCTTTTTTCTATTCACGGCTGTCTATCTACCCTCTTGTGCAACCAATGTCATTTCCACTTCAATTTTATCAGCCTTCTGCTGGCCTCTCAAGGAGATAGGATACACACCCTGACATGAATTAGCCCCCAGATTGACTGTTACTGCTTCTCCCGGGGGGATTCATGGTCAAAAGAACCTCTAGGGCTTTTTTTTCTTTAAATCATTTCTCTCTCTCTCTCGCTCTCTCTCTCTCTACCATTTTTCCACACCACAACTTACGTTTACGGTAGCTCTCCCTCCTCGTTTGTCTTTGTCACTCACCTGTCTCTGAGACATCTGCCATCCCCTTTTGCGTGACAGACAGGTGCCGGCAGTGTCTGATGGAGTAATTTGCCCCACATTTATTAAACATGATACAGAGGAATGTCAAAACATGACTCCCAGTCAGCCGGCCTGTATTGTTAGGAATGCAGGCTTGCTGACGCTGAAGCCCATGTGTCCATTTACATTCATTAGACAACTGACTTATGGACACCGTTCAAAGATTTATCTACTTTTTCTGTTAGGCCCTTACACTATGTTTTTCTCCCTTTTCTGACTTTGTCTTCAGAAAAAGAATCGTATCCACTGTCAATTACATATAAAAGCATACATTGCACAATTTGAGCATGGATGCCATAATGTATAGGACAAGTATAAATGTGTGCATGAGGTACGTAAACCTTTCACACTCATCATGTAGATCTAAGCCATATACTTAAGTCCCATCTAAGTGCTTAGTTAAAGCATGACAGTGATTGGACATACTGCATTAATGAACACTCTAAATTCAAAGTCAACTGTTCATTTCTTGCCATGGTAGCTGATGTAAAAGGGGGGAAAATGACCTTCTAAAAATGTAATAGTGGATGTGAAGTGCCAGGTGCCCCAGGCCACACCACTTGCCTTACATCATTTGAGGTGATCAGATTTGTCATTTCATTTTTGGTGGAAGGAGTTGTGTAGCATATAGTGGAACTTCTGTTGAGCACTTGTCTCTGTAGCTTCCTTACCTCAATATTAAGTCCTCACGGTGACGGGAAACGAATACGAAGCTGGTATTTTTGTCCTCTGTTGACTTTCATTGTTGCAAACAAGCCAAATACAATATCCTACATAGCCAATGTGTGGAGAAACTGTAGTGCATAATAGAATACACACCACTAGCGGAGATGGTGATTTAACCTGTCTAAAACTCAATTCAGTCAGGACAATCTTTTGTCAAAATAAGTAATTTATTTGTATTGCAGTTAATTATATTGGGTGGTATGGCTCTCTTCTGGGAGCTCCCTGTGCTTCCATATGCTGATGTGCATACATGGAAAGCCTAAGGCAGGGCAGCAAAAGACCCCCTATGGGGTACAGAACAGAGCAAGCATCAATGACAACAGACATCAATTATAAACCCTCCTGTTGTCCTCTGGGTCAAACTGACCCAACACACTAGCTCTTTGTGGCAGATAAAAGGCCTCAATCCTAATTCTACACCGGACACAGACATATGATGTGCACTGCTGGCACAACAAGGTGTGAGTTTGAAACCCGAGGACAGGAGGGTTAAAAAGCACGAATAAACAAACAAATACATGAAGAAAGAAAGAATGAAATAAATACACACAGCACTGACACTAAAGAAAACTACACAATCAGACACAATCAGATGGCACCATCTGCTGGCATAACACGGTAGTGCGTTTGAAACCCGAGGACAACAGGAGGGTTAAGGGGGTTGGGTTAGTGGTGGGTTGCAAAGGGGCTTGCAAAGAAAGTGTCAAGAAAGGGCAGGCTTAAGGGCAACAGCAACTTTGGCGAAGTTTGAAATGTAAACACAAATTTGACAGAAAACCTCATAAATCTGCAGATACTAAATGCATGTTTATGACTTTATGACTTTGATGTTCTAAAGCTTAAAAATAACTGTTAAAACGAAGTAGTTCGAAATCTCTGACATCTCTTAATGCAGGTCGACACTTTCAGTGGGCGTGGCACTTGCATGTAAAGCAGCGATCATCTGGGCTCTCAACTAGTTTAACCCTCGTAATGTCCTCTGGGTCAGAATGACCCAAATCACTAGCTCTTTGTGGCAGATAGAAGGCGCTAAACCTACTTCTACAGTTTACACAGACATATGACGTGCACTGCTAGCACAACAAGATGTGACTTTGAAACCCAAGGACAACATGAGGATTAAAAGGCTCATAAAACAACACAAATACATGAAGAAATAATTAATAAAGAAATGAACACACACAGCAATGGCAATGAAAAACATACAAATCATACACAATCAGATAGCGCTGTCAGGTGGCCAAATATGAGATTCTTGAGTACATTACGAGGGTTAAATCAGATTAGGAATAATCTAGGCTAAGATTGACTTTGTGGCCTCCCTGAACTAAAGCTATACAAACTTCTTGGCGAACGTCAGCGGCACCTGATATTGAGGTATGGAAGCCGTCGTTGAGGGATTCTTACCAAATCACTGACTGACTGAAATTCTCTGGCAGGACAAAGACAGTGCTGCTATATTTTGTGACAGTGGTTCCAATTGCTCCATTTTTGTTTTGTGCAAAAGTGGCAACATTGCATTAGAAGTGTAAAACATTAGAAGAAAAGATGGTGACCCATGCATTATTGATTATTCTGTATAGCTTAACCCCTCTGGGAAAATTGCTTTAGATACAACCATCACCATTATTTACAGTAATAATGTCTAGTGTACAACATGATGACAATAAATGCTTTATTCCTTTGAGGCAATACATAGAAAATGCGCATTGTGAGTGATTTCTCCTTCAAAGAACTTTTCTAGGACATGGACATAAGTACCACATCTGGCCCCACATCAGGTCCCAAAAACCATTACCCTGTGCTTTGCCAACGCAGAGTAGAGGAGAGTTTCTACTACCTTTAAGATAAAGGCCATGATGGCAGTAGAGTGTCTGCCTATGTCTTCACATCAGCCAGGGAAAGCCAGGAAATACTACGTGTGACATTAATAAAATCACAGCAAGACAATACGCAGAATGAAATAAATGCAATGAAACAAATATGTTATTTCCATAAAGAATTAGATCTATATAATTCGACATTTGCAGACTTTATTAAACTTAACTCTGACAGACATGTTTACTGGTTGCAGTGTAATGCTATGCCAATCAAGGCTAAATCTGATTAAGTTTATCATAAAAATGCATTTATAAAAAAAACTGTAACCTGTCTATTGGGTTATGTTCATGCAGGCAAATGCATAAAATGTTCATTAAATCACATGTAATTAAACAACAGACATACCAGAACAAGAGCCACCTAATCTCTTAGCTGAGATAAAACTCTGCAGATTTTGTTAGAGTATTAAGTTAGAAAATAAAATAAGTCAGAAGTCAGAAATAAGTGTGTAATAATAATTTCATAATTTCATAATTTCATAATTTCGGCGGAATATAATTATTAGTTAATTTGAAAGTCAGTGTACAAAAAGATAAAGGTATTAACTACATTGTTGATGAACATGTTTAAATCCATAAAAATAGTTTGGACAGTTTCATAACACAGTTGATGATATTGTCACAGTTTTGGCAATGTCACCGATATACCAATTACTTTCAAGATATCATATTACTCCTAGAAAAGTTTTAATTTTAGTTCTGGTGTAATCTACATGAATTGAACCACATTGTATTGTGTGTATAATAAGCAATAAAATGTGTTGTATATGTCATTAATACATTCCAAATGTAAAATAAGAGTGGTTTCAATCCTGCATTTTGCAAAACAACAACTACAGTATTATAGTATAAAATAATTTGTATAACTTGGTTATAACAGTTGTAGTTCATTTGAAAATACTATACATTTGATGTTGGTTTGGTGTTTACATCCTGTTATCACGTTTTTTGCATTTTTAGCAAAGTAATCAGTTTCAGATTTGGGTAAAGAGTCATCATGTGACTTAACCTTAAGGAGAAATAAGCATGTATTGTACATACAGCGTGCTTCATATAATTCTGTGGTACAGTGTGATGTGATGTCATTGCGAGAAGGTTGATAGCCTATGAGATCCAACATATTTACTCCACCAAATCGAACAGACATCCAAAGACAGTAAGATGAGCAACCATGCAGCCTTGATTAGCTTCTTGTTTGTGTGAAGGAGCCCAGTGGCTCTTCAAGTTTCAGGGGTGAAAGAAATCAATAGGCAGCAGAACACTTAGGCTGAGACCAACACAAACACCTCGTCCAAGGGCCATCTCCCAAAGTCTGCTGTGACCCTCAAATGACCATATTCCATTATTGTCCCCTCATTTCCATTGAGCGGATAAGACCCACAGAATTGATTGGGTTGCCACAGAACTGGAGATAGCCATTGATTTTTTTGCCTTTTACAAAAACAGGAAAGCTTTGTTCAACTGACAGATATGTCTTCCTTTTCTTCCAGAGTGAGAAAATGCCAAGAGCATTACTGGTAAGCAAAAAGATGATGATCCCTTTGATCGCTAGTTAGGGCTAAAACTCTAGGACCTGAGCAAAGGACAGCCTTGGAATATCAATAAAGTGGCCATTTTGTTCAATACCAGATATACATAGAGGCTCATAAGACAGTATAACAATGTGGAAACTTGTAATGGAGGTTTCTAGAAAAACAAAAATTACTCCTGCAATCCCCACACATTCTATCCTCTCGCCAGAACCTCCTGTTCCTCCCCAGGGTTTTGAAGCTGTTCTCTGACTACTGTTGGGATGAGAAGTGGGGTGTCAAGGCCTTTTTTATCTCTCAGTATCTCATGGGAGTGGAGGCATATAGTATAGTGTTAGAGCAAGGCCTCTAGAGGAGAACTGGTCACAGGTTCAGTGATACAATCTGGGGTTGGGCAGAGGCGAATCCCAGTCTTTCTGATAATCTCTCTCTCTCTCTCTCTCTCTCTCTCTCTCTCTCTCTCTCTCTCTCTCTCTCTCTCTCTCTCTCTCTATCTCTC